>JAPYZE010003404.1:0-25497 GCA_030522805.1 Leptomastidea abnormis | reverse complement strand
GTCGGAAAACTCTTACATTTTGAAAAATATGTCAATTAATGACGAATACTGCAAAATACGAGGTAGGTCTCTACGTCGGTATGATGCATACCCTTAAGAGAAAGAAAGAGGAAGAAAAAAAATTGCAGTAGGTAGCTATTATTTTCTGTGTCTGGCTATATAAGTGAGTATATAATACTCTTATGTGTATTTATTTATATGTGTTGACGCATTACATTCTGCATTTAACATTTATAATTTTTTTTTCTTTTTTTTTTTTTTTTTTTTTTTTTTTTTTTTTTTTTTTTTTTTATATTTTTTTTTTTTTTTTTTTTTTTTTTTTTATTTTATTCTTTCTTGTACGTGCATCAAATAATTGATTACGTTTTATTGATTTTTATAATGGGTTATTGTATATAATATAATGTAGGTGAATTGATAAAACTGGAACTTATATATACAATTTTATTTTTAACTTAGGATTGATTGATACTATTATTAAAAGTTTTACATCATAGAAAGTGAATGAGTGATAAATGTGATTCGATTATTATACAGAGAAAATAAAAAAGGGTAACTGTGTTTCCAGGTAGCAACAAACTATATAAGTATATAAGTTCTATTTTGATTTGACACAATTTTCTCAATTTATATTATTCGATTTTTAATTAAATTATTAACCTGATATTTAATATTTCTGGAGCAAGACGTGGAGTATACGTTTATTCTATATTAAATCTTATCATTTATTACATATATATAAGCTGTAATCTTCTTATCAAAACGTTACACAAATATACTGAAAAATAAATATACCTGCGGTATCCTATCTAAAAAAGCATTAAATATTTCTTAACAAAAAATTATTATCAAAAGAATACAATAAATTTCATCAACTCTCTTTTTTTTATTTCATTAAAAATTACCATTCAATATTAAAATAAATTTATAATTTTGTTATAATTTTAATCCAATACAAAGCCAAAAACACCCTTTTTCTAAAAAAAAAATAAAAGAAAAGAAAACCTTCAACAAGGCACCACAAAGTAGTCAAACGTCTAATCCAAGTAGCTCTACATATACGTATACGGTATATCTTTCACATAGGTATACACATATACCCATCGAAGTTAAAGTCAAGGTAGCAGCTACCGATCGATCGACGTCGATCCCATATAACAGAAAGAAAAAGAAAACCCACATCGACTCGACTTATATACACCAAAGAAGAGAGAAGGAAGGAGAGCAAAATATATATAGAGTGCAAGAAAGATAGAAATATATATATAGGGAGAGGCTTGCAGAATTCTCGAGTGGTCTACGCATCGTCGGCTTCAGGTTCAAGAGCACCGCGTTCTCAAGAGAACACTCCCCTTCCTCCTTCTCTCTATATATACTCTCTTTTACCAAGCTCAGGTAGACACCGACTATATATGCGGGGGTGCAAAGCAGTCGAAAGTCGACGAGGAAAAGAAAAAAAAGGAGGAGTAAAAGTAGTTGCTCTGCTTTTTTTTGTTGTTTCTACTATACTTTGTGCTTTCTTTTCGTCGGTGAGTTGACTTTGATATGCCCGATGTAGTGTAGGTATACATGTATATTTCAAGAGTAAAAGGATTGAATCAGACGTAGTATAAGTGTGTATGTGTGTATACGGAAACTGAGTTGCTGCTGGGGGTACTTGTATTTATCGATCGGGTTTTTATTTAGAGGTACTTGAATGGACTGATGTAAAATTGATTGCTTGTTAATTAAAGGGATCTTTCTGAGTCTTTGAGGGTTGTGTATTTTTGTTGATGAGTTGTATTTTGGTTTGTAAGAGAGAATGATTGAATTATTTTTTTGTTTATTTGATGGTTTATAAAAATGATATTGTATAGTAAATTGAGAAATTAATTGAGATATTATATAAACGAGTGTTAATTGACGTGAGACTTTATTGGTACATTATAAAGTTATATTTGAATTTAAGATGATTGAGGTTTTATTAATTTAAGTGTGTAAATTTTGATGTGGATAAAAAAAGAGTTAGGAATGATAGTATTAAGTATCATTTGATAAAATATAAAGTTGTAATATTATCGGTCAAAAAGAAATACAAGAAATGACAAGAAAAAATACGACTGGACTTTGTAAACTCGATGACCATTTGATACTCATAACCCATCGATCATAATTACATTGAAATAAATTTATAACTACAGTCTTATCACTAATAAATGATAATACGTATCACTTAATTGCCAATTTAATTTACAACTTATAATTTTAACGGTTGTGTTATTAGATGAAAGCTGTAATTTTCTCATTACTCTTTAATCAAGCCTTTCACAAACCAATAAAATCATCAATTAAAACAAAACTCTTAAACTTGCCTTTTACAAATCATTAAAAAAAAACAATATTTCCTTACTCTTAAAAACATTTTTTTACTCTCATTTTTCATTTCTAAACCGCCTCAATCAAGAAATATTCGTCAACGCAACACAGTAACAGTCATCTTTGATAAATTTTCTAATCAAACATTATGATACACACTAAATTCCAAAAAATCATAATAAGAAAGAAGAAAACGCAGCTGGTAATGTAGACTTCGGAGTCTCTCTATACACACATCCGGTGCTTCTTACATTTTCTAATAACCGGTAACAAATTCACGGAAAACTTTACCTTACCCTAATCTCATCATTTAAAATTGTATACACTTGAATTAATATCTAATCTATCAGCTGATTATGAAAATTGAAAAACAGGTAAATCCTGTGACTATATACTGTAATAGTACCACAAGTTTTACGCCCACGACAAGATATACATTATAGTCGTCTCCATCTTACCGGACATTATTACCAATCTACAAACATCTTTCTGTTCAATAAAAAGAAAAAAACCAGATATATAAAAGAAAAATCACAAAAACCACGTTTTACACAAGACATAATATCGGAGCAACATCCATAATAATCCATACCATACATGGCATGTTAACATATTCAATCCAATATATACCTACATACAAGCCATGTAGACACATATAAAATGACTCAGTGCCACTGGCCTTACACGCATCGAAGAGAAAAACGTCGGTTGCTCGAAAGAAAGTTGTATATGTGTGTGTGTGTAATATGTAAACCCTGACGTCTTACAAACCGTCACAATTCACGTCACGCGTGTATTATATTCTCTCTCTCTCACACTCACATATATCGTTCCGGTGCGCCGCGCTCCGGAGTCAAGTGCACACGCTGTAAAGTATGTATAACCGGCAAATCACCAAGAAATCATCATCATCACCAACATATTCCTACCTTTCCAATAAACTAAAATCACATCAAATAATCACCTCTCGATACCATAATAATTTATCTGCAACTTTAGGATATCACAAATAAAAAAAAACTTACTTCCTCGCGCCGGCGCACTTCATGTTGGAGTCGTTTATGATATTCCTCGCATTCGTCCTTGTATTTTTCCATTTCTTCCTTAGTTTGACGCATCTTTTTCTTGAGTACATCAAGTAGCGTACCTTGCACCTGGGTCGACATCTTTAAAAACTCTCTCTCCTTTTTTTTATTCACACGTATGTATATATATATTTATATATATATATATTATTCTCACACACAATCACACGCGCGAATTATGACGACGACGACGAACTACGACAACGATGTCGAAGAAGAAGACGACGATGAGGAGGAGGACGTTATATAGGAAAGGGGGCGGACGGGTAAAAAAGAAAAAAAAAAGAGTATAAAGTGAGAGAGAAAGAGCGTCTACTCTCGACAACCACACCTCTCTTTCTTTTTTCACACACACACGCAGACACAAATTCTCCTTTTTTTTTCTTCTTCAGTGACCAACAGCACTACTGGCCGGTCAGTAGGATATGTGTATATTACAAACGAGTCTTTTTCTATATCATACGAAACAGCCTCGCCTCTATCGTTTTCTTGCTGGAGAGCACACCACGGCGGCAGCGTCTACGTGTACAGATATTGAAAGAGCCGGGAGTGTATTACCGGGTGTGCTGGGTATTATAATGATGAGCCGCTCTTCTCTTCAACTCCTCCACGCTCTGATATACGTGTGTGTGTATAAATATATTATAGTGTGCGTATGGGCACCTCACTTTTGGAGCGTGTGCGAAAGAGTGAGAGGGAGGATATATAGAGATCGTCGGCTTCCCGGGACACTGCAGCTAGGTATATACTGCGGTCAAGAAATCAAGGACCTGCTGCTGTTGCTGCTGCGCGCGGCGCTTGATTTCCAGTGATACACTATTAAACTCTTTATAACAAGAGACACACGCGCTCCTTTTTTTTTTACAACGAGGACGAGGACGACGGTGCCTGCGGCTCTCGCGACCACTGACTACGGGGGCCCTCCTCTTGGCAGTACAGCAACAGCAGTGACTGTAGTGATGTTGTCCGTTCTTTACTCCCCTTCCCCTGCGCTCTGTATATAGGCTTGCTTGCTCACTCTTATATATATACTCTATAGTATATGTTCGGTTGCTCGGTTGAACATATATATATACACATATAACGTCGTCGTCGTTGGAGGAAGAAGGAGAAAGAGGGGAGACCGGTCGGCGGCATATTATCACCTGTCTCTTTTCCACCAAAGCCTCAGTACGTTAAAGAACCACCGGCGTGGCGCCCGCGCGTTTCAAAATGGCCGATGATATTCGCAGCCACCACCGCCGCAGACATGCCAGACTCACATATAGGATTGAAAAGAGATAGAAGAGATTATATTTATTGTGTGTGTTTATATGTGCGTATATGTAATTGTTGAGGTGAGCAACGCATGCGCGTGCCGGGTATACTGTGGTGATGGAGAGACGACGACAACGACGACGACCACCGGCCGACCGACGACGTGGAGAAGATGAGAATATCCTCTTTATACAGGCTTTTATAATAATGTGTGTTTTATATGTGTGTACGGTCGCTACTCCACTAGGTGTGGATTGAAACGGGGCCTAATGTGTGTGATTGACAAGTGGTTGCTACTCTTATACAGCTGCTGAGTCGATGAACATCGATACCTATTATATATGGGTTTTTTGGAGAACGCTGGAACTTGGTATCAAGAGGTGAATTTTGATTTATTTTTTTAAGTTATTAATTGTTATTTATTGAATTTTGATTTTATCAAAATTAAACTTGTTTATTTTACGATAGAGTATATGATATTATCGTTTGAGTTGTTAAGTGTGTGATTCACAGGTTGTAAAGATTTGAAATTAAACGTTGATTTATATGTTCGAAAATAAATAAACGTACGTGAGGATGAGTTTTTTTAAAAATAGTTCCGAGTAATAATGATCATTAAAAAAAAGAAGATACTTTTATAATATCCGTTAAAGAATCCGTTAACAATGCATTCTTATATTAACAGGTTTATTATTTTATAAAAACATTTGAATTGTTTGTATAGAATATTGTATTCTATTATATTTGAATTCAAATCAATCTTAGAACTAATATTGTTTTAATCAGTTCAACTGAATCAACTCCACCTTCAAGCATACTTAATTTTATACTTAATACAGTCTTAAAAAATGAAAAAAAAAACATTAATTTAAAAATACTTCAATTAAAAACATTTTTTCAAAGTAGTCTGCTCCGAAATCAAATTGGAGCAAGCTCGCTCCAAAAAGTCGGAGCAGTTATACGATATAAAAACGGAGCAACACGCAAGTATCAACGCACATCGTTAAAGTCAAAACGAAAGAAAGGAGAAAGGAGAAAGACGGACAAGGCAAAGAAGTAGCCTGTCCAAATTCGCAAAAGTCTCAAATGCCCGGGAGTGAGCCACCGCGTGGGCGCGGACAAACGGAAGCCGTATAAGCCGGGGTGAGGTTATGTCTGCCCTCTCTTTCCTTCCACCCACACCGCACTTGGTGTTTTAGCTTCAGCGAGGAAATAAAGAAAGGAGGGGATGGAGCATAGCCTGTTAAGCACAACGCGTGAAAAGCCCGGAAGCACCGCGCCCTAGGCGTTACGGCTCCACGCGCAAGCACACATTGCATGTGTATCTGTATATATATGTAGCCGGTCTACACTTATACGTTTAGACTATATATATGACAATAATATATAGTGGTCGGCGGAAGAGAAACTTTTATTTTATTTACTCGCGCTTTTTTTTTCTGATTTGGCAAATCGAGCGAAGCGCGATACGCTTCGTTTGCGTGTTTTTATTTTCAACGATGAATTTGACGGTTTGGCGGATGTTGTATGTATTTACGGTATACGGCTTGTGATTTGCTGATGTCGCTTATATATATGGACTTGCGCAATTCGGAGCGAGCGATATTTTGAATGTTGACGATTGATGAGCTTCAATTTTAAGATAATTTTAGGAAGACTCATTAGCTTTAATGAGTCGGGCGGATAATGTTGACTGAAATGTTTTTTAAAATAATCTTTGGTGACTTAATGATGAGATCTTTGAGTGCTGGAAATACAAATATAATTTGAAATTTATATGGTATACTATTTGGGGATATTAAAATAATAATAATAATTTGTCATACGTACAACTTACTTTTAAAAATAAAAACTTTCTACACAGTTTACATTAAAAGATTAAATATCCTTGACCATATAACAACATAAACGTGTAACTTGTCAGTCAGCAGGTTTTTAATAATTTGTTATTTTGTAATATTCAGAGTATTTTTTAAAAAATAAGTTACTGATTTACAGTTAAAAGCTTTCTTTATAAACTGTTATCAACTAATAACACGCTAATAGATTTTTAAAATTCTGTAGGCAAATCTAAAGCAAATTTTACTTAGATACCTAATTACAAAAGAACAAATTATTTTATAATTATTTACATCAATTATATTTCAAACTATGTAATACTAGAAATGGAATATGTAGAGTTGAATCTAATAATTTCAATTATTAAACTGTAAAATAAATAGAGTGAATATTTATATAATTCATAAAACATTTATCATTAAATATCTATAATTATTATTTATAAATATATAATTGATATATAACTATAAACATTTATAAAGTTGATATTTAAATAAATCATTTGAAATATAATTGACATCAAGTATTGTAATTAAAATAAAATATTTTTACTGATGTATTAAGTCTGAATACAAAAGTAAATTTTAAATAATTGGCAAATGTTGTGCTTACACAATGCCTCAGTTCAATTGGATCAAAAGGCACTGGATCACATTAAGAAAATGTATTAATAGAATGTTGGCGATATGACGTCACAAGAGGTACCTTGCTTCTTGCAAGTTAAACTGAAAGAATCCCAATACTCAATTATAAATTCCTTATTGCTAACTCATAAATAATAGTACGCAAATGACTAATTTTATAAATTTTTGCTAATTATATTTACCATTCTTTAAAAATATTTGAAAAAGATTAACTAAGTTTCCTTTGTACAAACAATAGAACAGTCCTATTTTTATCTATCAGCTGATAAACTATCGAATAGCATTTGTACAACAATGAGGCAGCACATTGCAACCAAGCATACAAATCTAACCTCCGTTCATTATTTTTCTTTTTAAAAAGCTTACAAAGAAAACTCAATTAATCATAATTTTCACATCCTGACGCTTAACATAAATAGCCTATTCTTTAAATTACCACCTACAACACCATAATACTGACCCTTTTAAGCTGATTGCCCATTATGTTTTGCAGCTCGTTCCTGATAAGACTGAACTTCATCATGGTATCGCTGGAGAAAATCGAGCAGCCAAAAGCTAAGCCCGGATAATCAGCGCATCGTTTTCTACGTCTAGCTTCACGCTCAGCCTGTACTTCAGTGCGTTCGCTTGGACACCTAAGCTTTGCAAGCTCAGCTATCTCTGGATCCTCCTCGAGGTTAGTAGTCGTCTCCTCGTCCGAATTACCATCACCTCGTGCTCTCGCGTCCGCGTGCTCGAGCAGAGGGTTTGGCTCATCGCTGCCTGTAAACAAGTCATCCTCGTCATCGGAGAAGCCACCGATACTGGCCCTCGAAGCCCGTGGCTGGCCAGGCTTCGATTTGTCCGGACCACACTGCGCGGATCCATCGTTCAGGACAGGCTCGACAACGTTGTCATCGGTAGATTTATACCGTCCAGTTACCGAGCCAAGCGCATCCTCACGCACGAGCTTACGATCAAGGATAGCTCGTGCAGCACCAAGCACCCGTCTGGGTGAACCAAGTGCATGAGGACTGCGTCTTGGGCCAGAGGTGGTCTCCCGAGAAGACTCGACAATTCCAGCCGTAGGCTGCGATGGCTTTGACGACTTGACAATAGTCGTGGCATCTTCGGCCTCGCCAACAGGGCCACACTGCGCGGGTCCACTGTCAGGGGTCAAGGAGATCGTGCTCGAGGAGGAGGAGGTTGATAAATCAAGCACACTGTCGGTCAGCTGTTGCGTTGCCGGGACGACAGGAGTGTTATGTTGTTGCTGATCTAGCCGGCGTCTGGTTGCATGTCGCGGATGATGCTGATGTCCACGACGTCGTGCCGTCGAGGACAACACGGGTTCCATGACAGCCCGTGGCCTCACTTGGATATATTTATCTCTCCGTTGTCTATCTCATGCCGTGCTGTTTTTTTTCTTTTAATTTTTCTAGGTTAGGTCACAACAGTGATGGCAGCAACAACGACAACGACACAGCTGACGACGACGCGGGCTCGTCGTCGCAACGTTGGCTTGATATTACACTGCGCTCTCTCGTCATTCTGCATCCAATATCTTACATGCAGTTGTGCTCTTTCTCTTTTTGTCTCCTCTCCTGTAATCCCCCCGAGAGAGCGAGATAAACAAAAATCGTATACGACGACGTTGCATATACGAAGCTCTGTGGGGGGAAAGTTGGTGAAAGATAAATAGAAAGGAGATGGAGAGGACGATTCACTCTATTGTTGTTGTTATTGTTATCCTGATGATAATCGAAAACGAAGACAAGAAGACAATGAGCTTGCGAGAGCAACAGCTGCTGATGCAGACGGTATACCGAGCGATAGCTGCTCACGCGGTATAACTACTACTGCTGGCGCTTTAGATGGTGGCGCCATTGTTCTTAATTATCGGCTTCGTTTAAATCC
This sequence comes from Leptomastidea abnormis, assembly GCA_030522805.1. Classification (NCBI taxonomy): domain Eukaryota; kingdom Metazoa; phylum Arthropoda; class Insecta; order Hymenoptera; family Encyrtidae; genus Leptomastidea; species Leptomastidea abnormis. The sequence goes on along the minus strand of JAPYZE010003404.1, from coordinate 16,421 downwards.
CGTAAGATGTCGCTGGCTGATAAATCTACTCTGGGAGGGCGGGAAGTTTCAAAGTAGATGTATTTTTACAACGAAAGAGACAGAGAACGAGCCGGATCGTTTGGTGCGCGCGGCACGACTGAAAAGAGATCGAGGTAGCTTGACGCAAGTATGCCGACTTCTCTCTTCTTCTCTTACTCTTTCTCTGATGCTTGAGAGTTAGAGTAAGAAAGAAAGAAATGAAGAAAGAAAGAAAGAGAGAGATGTATGAAGGTCGACTCAGCGCTCCTCGCATATAATACATACGAATTTGGATGGTGCCATGAAGGAGGACGGACTTACTGGACCCAGTGATGTTTTATATTTCTTTCTCTTTCTCTCTCTCTCTCTCTCTCTCTCTCTCTCTCTCTCTCTGTTGCTGGGTTGCTGTTTCCTCGTTATGCATGATTTCGTGGAAGACGAGCATTGAGCTCATGTATGTAAGCTTTGTGGAAGTGTAGAGCTTGCGGGAAACGCCGGAAATGGATTTAGTGGGAGGGTATGATGTTGCTGCTACTGTAGAAAGTCGTTTGAGATTATTGGTAAGTTTGCGTAAAATTGTAAGTTTGTGGAGTTTAGAATACTAATGAATGATCCTTTTTATGGATGGATAATTATTTTGATGTTATTTCAAAGAAAGGTGGATTTATTATTTTTCTTTGAATTAGTGAGATTGCGAGAGAGAAAAATTCCAGTCAATAAAGCATTTGCTTTAATTTAATAAATTCAGCCCTTTCGGGTTGGATAAATTTTCCAGCAATTTATTTCATTGGCTGCATATTTTTTAGATATATCTTGTATTTGAGCTAACTAAACTTACAATAGAAATTAACACTAATTATTATAACTAGATCATCCAATCTGTAAGATCCACCGATATATCTAACCGACAATCCAATAACACACATCTTTTATACCTAGTAAGCTTTCGTCATGACATTCTTCTCCACATAACATACTAAGCAATTCTTAAAAGTATAATATCGTAACAAAAAAAAAATGCAAAATCGACTTCGAGAAACTCGCTTGCTTCTTCGTTCCTCTTTTACTTCTGGAGCATGTATATATATGACGTTTTGGCAAATCGTTAACCGATGATTCACCTTGGCTTTCATGTATACTGACTATACCTTGCTAATATGTTCGATGATAACACCGATCTTTTTGTGTAATTATTTTATTTTTATGGAAGTAAGAGAGACTAACTGATAATTGTTTTTTTATTGAATTTGCGAAATTCCAGTATTATGAAGAGGGAGACATACTTTTTTATCTAATAAAAATAAAAGAATTTAGATGGGTTTTCTTTGGTTTTAGATAAATAGAGGATAATTAAATGGATCGATTGATTAGAAAAGAAAAAAAACAGTTATTGTACTGTTCTATTATTTCCTGCTTTTTTTTTAATCGCAAGTTAATCGAATAATATGACTACACTGTATACCTGATGAGTCACATCGATTTAAAACTAAAAAAAAACTTGTATTAAAGCGATAATATCGTTAATGATATTAAAAACTTGTTTTCTCCACACCCAAAATTCAATTAACATAGACGAAATATAAATATAAAATTCAACTTTTACTTTCAACCGTGTGTATTTATACACGCAGTATATTCAATTCCCCCACGACGATTATAAAAAGATACATTTTATACAAAAACATCAATATAAAAAAAAAAAAATAAATAAAAATTAATTCTACTCACGTTCTGTAGAGCTTTGTCCTTCTCTTCAAGTTTTGCGTTGACCTGCATAAGAGCTTCCTGAGTTTGATCGAGCTCATTTTCAATTGTCTGGATCTTTTTCTGGAGTGCACGGGCCTCCTCCTCGGCCTATAATATATTGTTTATCGCAAAAAAGATTATGTGTTAGTAATATTTTTTTAATTAGATTATTGTTATTCCTTTTTGATATAAATTGAGATGTCATGTTGAAATTTGGAGAATTGACAGTTTGGAAAATATTGATACATTAAAAAGACCAGTGTTTTTAATATTTAATTATTGAGAAAATAATAATAATGTCGAATTATCGTTAAGATTGAAAATTTAAATCCGAACGTTGTGTTGCTTACATGTTTTCATGGGAAGATGAGTTTTGCGTAACGACATAATTTGTGTAAATATTAATTTTATGCTGACAGTTATTTAAGAGAATTTTTGTGTGTTCAAGGACATTTATAATATCGGTCGACCGACAAATATAACGTAAAAATTGTTGTGTATAACTTTTCGGATTCGTACGATTAGTAAATTTTTCACGGTGTAATATATAGGCATGTAAAACGTAGAAGCAAGTGTAACGTAGTTATTAATGTCATTATTGGTACTTAATCAGTTGTTTACATTTTTTTCAATAATTAAAAAAAAAAGTCATTGAAAAATAAAAAAATCGCGTTTTAATATATCCATAAACTATTTAATTTTTAAAATATGTATTATATCATTTATTAAATTAATTAAAAATCATATCACCTTTTCAGCACGTGCGTTAGCGTCACGGGCTTGTTGCTCGCAGAGCAATGCGCGATCCATCGCATTGTCCTTCTCGAGCTTCATTCCCTGCATTTTCTTCTTGATCGCGTCCATGGTTGTGGCTTTTTGTTTTTACGTTTAACGGAAAGAAAACTGGAATGTAAAATTACTGATATGTAGGACTAGTTGAAGCAAGGTATAATTTTGGGGGTGTAGAAAAAATGATGGAGAAGAAATATGACTGTGATAATTTTGTTTTTTTATTTTTTATGATAACGTGCTCTTATATGATTAAATTTTTGATCTATTTTATTATTAATTTTTATATCTCGCAAGTAATATATGATCCTAACAATTTATAATCAACTTTTTTTTCTTGCGTAAGCTTATTTAACTTACGTGTGGAATTAAAAAAAAAAAAAAACAAAGAATAGGATTAAAAGTCTGTTATAAAATAGATCTATTTTATTTTTGGATCTAGAACTCGAAAATATCTTACAGAGCATCAGAATCAATAACTGACTTTAAATGTTTCCTAAACACTATAAATATAATTTTTAATGTCAACAACTTTATTTATTCAGTTTCTTTTCAGAAAATACGTTATTTCAAGCGTATTCATAAAATGAAACAAAAAATATTATTTTAAATAAATAACGCTATTATTATTTTCATTATTATTTCGTTGATAACTTCATTGACATTTATATATTGTCATAAAAGAATAAGTATCAAAACAAATTCATCTAATTTTATAAAATATTTGATAAATCCAACAAAATCTAATCCAGTTAATCCATCTACATAAAAAAAAAAATTTGCATTACTAATATCCTTCTCAAAACCCTTTCCCTCAAAAAAAAAAAAAACACAAAAAAAAAACTACACCACAAAAACCCAAAACAGTTATAAAAAAACACCCCAAAAAAACAAAACAAAAAAAAAAAAAAAAAAAAAAAAAAAAAAAAAAAAAAAAAAAAAAAAGAACCACAAGCAGTCAGGAAAGAGGGGAGGGTGGGCTAACAAGCAAGCAAGCAAACGGGCAAAGGTGACGAAAAAGAAAACCTGCAAAGAAGTGGGGAAGCGAGAGAGATATATAAGAAGAAGAGGAGAAGAAGAAGAAGGCATGCGTTTTATTCGTCGTCCCCGATATCCACGGGAGTAAAAGTCCATGCTGACGATGCTTTTGCTTCTCTCTCTCACATACACAAAACGTTGCTTCTGCTGCTGCTACGCTGTACGCACCACAACGATACGAGAGAGCAGTGTGTATAATTAGTCCGGACGACCGGGCGTGCTAGAGCTTTTTATTTATAGCGGAAGGTCTGAGCTGATGCTGCTACTATACTGCTACTGCCTACTGCTGATGTTGGTTACCGGTATATAGTATATACATATATAGCTGGATGGAAAGCTATGAGACTTTAACTAAGCTTTCGTATATATTGAGATGTAGGTGTGTGAGTGTGTGTTAAGGAAAAACGCCCGCGCGCTCCAGATTTGCTAAAGTTTGACCGCGGCTGGAATGGAATTTCAATGGTTCCTCTTCATTACTCTCTTTATCTTATTTTTTTTTTTTAAAGATTTGCGTTTGAATATGCGATTTTTGAGGATTGGGTGGTATAAGCTGGATTTTGTGAGGTTTTAAGAAAATTTATTTGTAATGTTATCTTTATTTTTGTGGATTAATTTTTATTGGGTCTTTTAAACGATTATTATATTTTTATTAATTTTGTGATCTTATTAAACGAAATTTACTTTTTATATTTTTCTGCACGAAGAATTGAGAGCTAAAGATTAATATTCTTGGTAAAATATCATAGATTACTTCCTTACTTTTATCACAATTTTATATACATATGACATCATTATTCCCTTGAAAAATACCAATAAATAGAACCATTAATTATTTCAAAAGATTTTGCACTCATAAAAAAAAGTAATAATAAATGAATGAACACTTAAAATCTGCGACAAACTAAAAAATATGACATATTTTTGAAAAAAAGCTCAAGAAAATATAATTAAAAATTACATTCTTGTTATTTCAAGATCCCGGACTTTCCGGCCACCACGACGATGACATAATCTTACAAACTTAGACGGTTAATTTTAAAATATATATATATATCACGCGCGAGCTTGAGCTTTTATATGCCCCAATAAAAAACATCATTTTCAAAAGTACAAAATTCAAAATTTTGCGATCATTACCTACATATAAATTTAAAATTAAACCAATAAAAAAATAATAACCCTCCCAAAATTTTCTCAATTCATAAAATCTTCCTCCCACACCAAAAAATCTGAAAATTCCTAAACAAAAATCAGTCACACATATAACCATATATTTTTTCACCCACTCATTCGTTTCCAAATCGAACACAACTTGAAATTCGATCTGGCAAACGCTTTTATAACGTTCTCTCTATATCTCCACACCGATTATCTCTCTCTCTCTCTCTCTCTCTCTCATTTTTTTTTTCTCTGAAAAAACTGAGGCAAGCAAGTAAGAAAGCATGATGATGAAGCGCAGAAAAAGGAGTATCGCATCTCTTACGCGCGTCCGGAAAGAAAAGGGATATTTTTACGCGCGCGTAAAAGAAGACGACGTTAAAGAAAATGAGAAAGAGAAAGATAGAAAGAGAGAGTAAGAGGATTGAGCAAGCACTGCGTTATCCGGTGCGTCTGACTACACCAGCACTGCTCTTGATGCTAACTTCTTCTTCTTCTTCATCTGCTTCGAACCATTTCGGGTTAGCGGCATCCGAATATCTCTCTTTCTCTTGCGCGCTTTAACTCCCGGTGTCCCCTTACATTCGCTTGGAAAAAAATCCGCTTGATATGACTTTTATTCGTTAAACGATTGTTTTGATTGTTTAATAATTGATGTTTGTATTAACAGTATGTTGATTTAAATTAATTTAATAGAAATGAGAGCTTGCGCGCAAGCTCAATAGCGACATCGGAACTAATGCTTTTTCGCGGAATTAGTATTTAGCGAGAGGTTTTAAATCGATTTTGTTATTTATTGATAAATTGTTATAAATAACAAACCACTGTATCAGTATATTCTTACGATAATTTTCTATTTTAATAATGTATTATACCGATCAAAATTACCGATATTTCTTGGTATCAATTAAGCTTCAATGCCAAGTACAAACTGAACAATTTTACATAAAATCCAACTTTAACAATATTAACACACTCGCGATCTTATTTTCTGTTTACCATAGTATACCTATACTATATATAAATCTGTATATAAAAGCTGTTGTAGAAAATTTTTAGACAGATGATGTAATTTTAAAAAAGTCTATTTTTAAAGTCAAACCTAAGTATAGACAGTAGCACACACAGTCTCTCTCTCTCTACTCTGCCTATACCTATCTTACATATATGTCTATATGCCTGTATTACACATTCACTGATACACACACACGCACGCACACTATAATTACATTATATTTACGTTAAAATGGGGCTAGCCATATAATAACGATTGTATACATATTTGTCTAACGTTTATTCATCATTAGAAAATAATTAGCTAACGTTATAAGGTCTGAGTTAGCAAATGCAACTATATACACACGCGTAAAATACAATTTTTTTGCTTCAATATACGATCGAAAAAAATATGCTTATACTCGTTTTACAAAAACTCATCAAACACACCTTGAACATCAAACAGCTACAAATAATAAAGTTATGTTTTCGTTGTATACTATACATTGCTTTCTCCTCCTCCTCCTACTCTATATTCTTTTTGTAATCGTCTGCTTCGCGAGAATCTACGGTATATAGCAGTATATATGTGTGTGTGTGTATGTGTGTGTAAAAGTTTCTGGGGGAGGTATTGAGTTTCAGTATTAAAAATAGTTTATACAAAACGCGTCGACGACGAAATATTTCGTTGATATTTTTTTTTAAAAAAAAAAAAAGAAAATTCTTTATACTGACGAAATATTAAGACGGTTTTATTAATTTTATATTTCTTTACAAGACGATATGTATTTTTAGAAATAAAATTAATATATGTTTGAATAATGAAATAAAATTAAATCTAAATATTTCAAATATTAAGCAATCACACATAAAATTTTAGATGACCAAACTCCTTTTTTTTTCACCACAAACTTTTACGAAATACTAATACATAATTTACATTTCACTTAATTTATCATAAATAACAATTAAAAATACCTCACTTATAAATTTCACACACGTATATCAAATAAAAAAATCGATAAATATGTAAACACAAAATCGATCAAATCGATCTATTCTAACACCACGTGTGACATATACCTAAATTAAGTGTACTAGATGGAAAAGGTAATAGATGGAAAAATATAATCAAAATATCAAAATACTCACAGAAAAATTAAGGAGAATCTAAGGTCTCTCTCTCTTTCGTTTGATATTTAAACTTCCACAGTCGATTGCTGTTTTGTAAATATATATATATATGCCCGGCTTGTGTCTTGTTGCGCGCACGACTGCGGGATCGAGTGTTTAAACGCGACTGCGCTTGAGCTACTCGACGACGACTATACGATGATGATGATGATGATGAGGAGAAGAAGGCGCCCCCGAAAAGCTCTCTTTCTCTTTCTCTTTCTCTTACTTTTCTTAAGTCTCAAACGGAGTGTAAGCGAACTCTCATTCTCTCTTTCTTTCTCCCACCTTTAGCTTTATAAACGAGACTGTGTGTATAGGTATATACATGAGAGGTTCTTTCGTTTGGCCTTCGTCTTCCTTCTTCTTACTATATACATCTTTCTCTCTACCTATACCTCTACTTTCTGTCTTACTTTAAAAACCACAGCAAGAAAATGAGAAGCAAGCAGCTGCTGCTTAATTCGCGCGTTTTGTCTTGTGTATACCTATCACTTGATTTACCTATACTCAATTTTGCCGAATTATTGTTGTTGAATTCTTTTTTTTTTTTTTTTCATAATTTTTGTGTGTTTGTGTAAGGTGATTGCATGAGTTTTGTATATACCACCTGTTATATAATTTAAATACCTTATTTTTTTTTTAAGGTGCTTTTGGAATAATGTTGGTTTACTTAAGCGTGCAATAAATTTATGATCAATTTAAATTTTGCTACCACCTGATTCATCATTTGATTTTTTTTTTTTTTTTATATCTTGTAAGAATACATTTTTGGTTTTTTTTTTACATAACAATCTATTACATTATTTTTCTAATATCAAAAGCTTTAAAAATTCAGATTCTTTGATTTCCATAAATTTTTTTACAAATTTCTACTTCTTTACTTTCTTTTTTTATTTTATCCACAAATCTGTAAATACATACATACATACATACACACATGTACTCTTTTTCCTCCGATGTATCTTTAGAATCTCGCAAACATCAGCAGCTCCCGCATAGAAACGCAGAAGCGAAAAACAGAGAAATTTCTTGTATGTGCTTTAAAACCCAAATGAATATAGTTGACGTGAAAAATTAAAAGAATAAGATGAGGTATTAAATTAATATTGGATATATATAAGAATATCGGGAAAAAAATAAAAAAGGCTGCTGGATAATTGAGAAAAAAAAATTAAGTTATATGACAATTTATTGTAATATTTTATATTCTTTTTTCATAAAAGATCGGTAGTATTAAATAAATTGCGATCGGTTTATCTGATTTTACTGTAATTATGAAATAATCAATATAAAAAGTATTTTATTCGTAAAATGTAAATAAAAAATTTCTTTCGTAAACATATAAAAAAATTAAAATCAAAATATTATTACACTTAAATTGAACTTTTATTTTCTCATTTTCACAAAAGTACAAAATATCGGCTACCATTTAATACTCAATATACAGTATTATATATCCAAACGTAACAATATAAAATCATCCTTTTCAAAACCAAAAACAAACTTGACCATAACACGATGATATCTTAGCTCAGACACACAAAAACACACGCCCATATTAAGTAAATCGCTTTTATATTATGACCTCGCAAAAAAGAAATTTTCAAACCTCAAAACAACAACAACATATACCGGAACGAGACAACCAATTTTTTCTTTTTTTTTCTTTCTCTCGAAGACATCACACATCGAGGGACATAACATATATAATACATACCTTATACCCCCTTCTGTGATTCTCTTTTCCTCAAGCGCAGAAAATGCGTGTCACGGTCACACACACACACACACACACACACACGTTATACTTGCCTTTTCCTCTTTCCCTCTTGTTTATTATAGGTATACCTATAAATGGTTAGGCTTTTATGGAGTTATATTAATCGGCCACTTACACGTATACACTATACTGGACGACGACGATCTGAGACCTTTTTTTTTTTTATTCCGCGATATGCGATGACTCAGATGATGCTTAACTATATTTTGCAGATTTTTTGAGATTTTATAAGGATAGGTGGATGGGTTTAAGAGAAGCTATGGATTTTTTTTTTATTTAATTTGATAAGGTTGTAGTGTGTATATGTTAATGACTGTGTTTTGTGAAATAATAGAATAGTAAAAAAAATTAAGAAATTATTTTTTTTTTTAAGATTATAATTTTATGTAAAACAGTGACGAGAAGAAAGCATATAATATAAGCAATATAAGCTTTACTGACATTAATATTCTCGTAATACGTTTTGTTATTGACAAGTCTCACAAATATATATTTACTAAATATTAAACATAAATAAAAAATAATTGTTTACGTTTACATCGATTAAATTAAAATTATTCCCAGAAGTAATTGCTTGCAATCCTGTCTTATTTTATCATTATTATTACATGTGACTTATTTGTACGTGACGAGAATGTAAGGGCATATAATTTTCGGTAGTATCGATTGATTGATGTTTGTTGTTGATAAGAACAGGTTATTTGACTAAATTGTGATTTTATTTATTTATTTGTTTTGCAAATTTGAAAAACGTTAACATTTTACTATCAATAATTGTTATTTTAATAATAATTATTAAATAGAAAATTTTTATGGTTCTTTAAATTTTATAATTGTGACATACTTTTTTAATATGATCGGTAGTTTTCTTTTGAGTATGTAATCTCATCTTTAATTTACATTTCTATAATAAAAAAATGTAATTGATAATATAAAATGATATAGCAGTGAATCATTAAAAGGTAACATCTGTTCAAATATAAAATTATCAGACTCTCTCTTCAGGATAGTTTAAAAATTGACTTAATAGGTAATATTTTTTGAGAATAAAAATGTTGTATTTTATTTACTTATCTCGTATTAAGCGATTCACATGTTATGCTATTGATGAGATATAAATAATAAAAATATTAGTTTTAAAAACTTATGAGAACACTATTATAATTTTTTTTTAATTAAATTTAGAATACAGTCTACTCCAAAAAATATTTAAAAAATCAAATTTTATCTTCTTTTTATACAAATTTTATCATCTATAATTTAATATTATAACAATATTTCTATAATTTTAACAAACACATCCACTAATTATATTTATATGATAAATTAACTTTAGCAACACCTCGTTCCTTACACACAACAACAAAAAAAAAAAGAAAAAATAGAGGGTCAAGGGTATTAAATATATATCCCTGCAAAATACTACACACATCCACTTGGGGCCTCCCGAAATTTGACCATATAAAGCACGAAAAAGTCCAGCGAGAGAGAGAGAGAGTGGCTGCCCTCGCGTACAAACGCGAGTTTACTCAAGGACCTTTTATACCTGTCTTGAGAAAGAAAGAGAGAATAAAAAAAAGGAGTGAGAGAAGCCTTCCTTTTTTTTTTAACTGCTATATACTCCCGGTATACAAGTTGAATCATACACTGTAAGTTTATATATCGTGTATCGATGATTATGATTCATCGTGTCGTATACTTTTATAGGTATACTGGTGCCTTGACTTTGATTTTCTTAGGAATATATGTTAAATTTGATAATTTGAACTTGTCAGCCGTTTAGAATGACTTTTATTTACTTTCATGATTTTGTTATTAAGAATTAAAATTCTTTTATTTTTGATTTTCAAATTTTTTTTAAAATAGAAAACTTACTTCAAGATCTAAAAATTAATAATAATTAAATAAAAAAAAAAATTATAAAAAATAAAAATAAGCTATATAATTAATAAGTTTATTAATATGACTAAGAGACAACGTATTAAAAAAATCAAAAGTGCATGTAACTCAGTAAAAAAAAATATTTTTTACCTGCAAGGACACCAGAGTTCCACCAACGAGGCTATACATATACCTTAGTGTCAGTGAGAGTATAGTCGGGAAGAGCTATTGAGTCTCTCCTACTGATATATTGCTTTTTGACGCCTTATACGGAAAAATTGGGTAAGGGTCTCTCTTTTTTCTCCTGTCGAGTATAAGATCCTTGGACTGGCTTTCAAAAGGCGCGCTTGTTATAGCGATTAAAACGTATAATGTCATCTTGCCTCATCGACGCGTTTATTAATGATCATAATCCCTTTTTTTTCTCTCTTTATGTTTCATGTAAGTATATAAGGTAATGATTTTTTTAAGCAAATTGGTGGATGAAAATATAGTTAAGAATTATTTTGAAAAGGATTATTTCTAAAACAATTAAAACCATATAAGTACTGTTTTTTAATATTGTATTCTCCATTTATTTACAATTAAGATTGTAAAACGTAAACGAGCGTGATACGCATGATCATCACTCTATTCTACAAACCAATTTGTAACAAAAAAAATTTTTTTTTTCACTTTTCATCTTACTCCTTCATTACATTCTTTTTTCGCACTCTTTTCTATTATATATAGGTAAAAAAACAAACTTCTATATTATACGCTCTTTTTTTTATTCGCACTCCCATTCGTTTTATCGCAATCAATAATTTACAAGTTATAGAAATATAGTGTTTATTCTATTAAAGCCCTATTTACTATATTTATAGGAAAAAAAAAAAATAATAATGTGGAGAATGTTTAAACTACGAAGCTCGCGTGTTCGTATGTTATATATACTATTATGTGTAATTATATGAATGTTCAGTTATTTTTTATATTTTGTCCATTTTTTGTTTGTTCCTTGCTACGCTCGCTTTCTGAATTTTTTAAAAAATTACAATTTAATAAGAAACTTATAAATACAAATTTAATAGTTTGAAGTAACAATGGTAATTAATAATGTGAATACTTTTTAACAAATGCAAATATTTTAAAAAACGCTTTTTGTTCATTTGTAAAACGAAACGAGATATTTGATATTTCTTTCGATTTAAATATAATATTGTTAATGTCGATAATAAATTAATTCTAACATAATAGAAATAATAATAACAAGTAAATATAGCTTACAGATATTATAATACTATACTGATTAAGTACATAGTTTCGTAATATTTGCAATCACTGTTTTAATATAAAAATTAATTTTAAACGATTTGGCTTTGAATTTAATCATTCCAGTAACAATAAAGAAATAATACAAATTGAAAATGTTCCAAATAATACAATCAAGTATGCAGATTGATTATAATCAATTTTCGATCAACAAAATATTTTAGGTACGAAATACTAAAGTAGATTTTATAAAAATATTCATCATCTTATTCTACATCTATACAAAATTATTTTTAAATAGAAATAAAATTAGAATATACTAATACTATAAATATTTGATTGCTTTTAGATAATTTAGGCAAAGCTTTATACAAAATACATTATACTAAAAAAGAAAAAATTTTACATGATTTTTCTTAAAAACAATATTTTTTAAATATTGACTACAATGTACACTTTATTATTTCGTACCTTATATAACGTTTGATTATTAATTAATATTTTGCACGTACCAATAATCGTTAGATCGCCAAGTACCAACGTTATACGTATTCTTATCGACAAAATACGATTGAAAAATGACTTGGCTCTAGATATGTATTAAGGAAAGGCGAATGATACACCACTTACATTAGATGCTTTTTCTACTCTATATACTAATCACGTGTATTGAACATTTGCATTTGGTCAAACGTTTCCGAGCAACAATATATTGTTATATTATAACAATTAATTCTTCTTCTCATCTTAATTGAAATTACGTGATTACAGTGGCAGAGAGAGAGAAAAAACGGAAGCTACTTAATAAGCGTGCTCTCGAGTTTTGCGACTACGAGACAGCATAGACGAACATTTAGAATTTAGCTTTAAGATCAAATGTAAAACGACGAGTTTAAATAAATGGAAAATTTTCTCGTCGAATTACTTTGTCGCTCGAAAAAACATCAAATTACATTATTGCGCAGTGAAGGCTACGATTCTTCTTTTTTTTTTTGTTTTAGCTACGTTAATAGATATAAGAGAAAATTTTTAATTTTTGTGAATTACATTGATTTTGTTTTCTTTTTTTTTTTTGTTTGTTTGTTCGTTATATGATAATAGATTTTTTTTTTTAATTTTTAAGAGTTTATGTTGATGTATTGATAAAATAAGTAGCAGCTATTGTGAAAATACGATTTTTGTTCTATCTATATATGAATGTTTTAAAATTTTTTAATTTCAACAACGTTTTTGATTTTTGTTGTAGAGATATAAGATTGCATGCAACCATTTGTTTATTTATTTTTATATTGATTAATTGAATTTGCTCTGATTATAGTACTATATAAAATAAAAATACTGATCTAGAATAATTATTTTTACAATCTAATAAATTTGTTAAATAAATTAAAAATTCTAATACTTGTAAAAAGCATATCTCTCGTGAATTAAGAATATTAAATAATTTAAAACCATTCAACTCAAAATTACAATTTTGAAAATACTTTTTTTTATAAGAAAATAATGAAATATATTCTCATACAATGTAATACATGAATTTTTGTCATATAATAAAAAAATATATATATTTTTTAGAAGTTGCGATTTCAATGCTTCACAAGCGAAGCATATTATAATATTTAATTTTTTTCACTACATGGAAGGATTCGAATTATATTTTCCTTAAGTAACAGTCTCTTAATTTTATCCATTGATCCTGACAATGTGACACATAACTGAATACTGCTCAAATTAATAATTAAAAAAAAAAAAGCTAATAAAGCACTAGGTAGTCTTACAATAAAATTGATAGCTCTAAAATATTATCGCAGATAATAAATATACAATTTTAAAAAATGTCTATACTTTAGCAAGCCGTGCATATTGCATGTTAAAAGACTCAATTTTTCATTCACCGCTTTATTCACTCATTACATATATTCACTCAATCATTTATTTCGCATTTTATATTCGCAAATCTAATAAACTAAAGTCTTGTTTCAGGCATGAATAATTTTCTTTACCTCAATAATACAAAAATTCATTAATAATATAAATAAAAATGTTTTTAACATTTTTTAAACAAAAAAAAACAATTTTAAAAATAACACAAATAACAATCGCCAATTCCACTCAACCAATAAAATTACCAACAAAATTAAAAAAAGATCATACAATTAAAAAATATCAAAACATTTTAATGACAAAAAAAAGAGAGATATTGAAAACTATCCACACCTGTCGTTTTGTACTTATCACTGTAATAATCGCACGCAGTCCTTCGTCTTAAACATTAAAAATTAGAATATATATTTATATATATTCAAGTACACCGAATTATTGCATCTTTTTTTTTTTCATAAAACATCCATCTTTCACTATACAAGCCTCAAAAAAGAGTTCACAAATACAATAAATAACCAAAGTCACATAAATATTCATATCACTCGCACTCCAATAGTTCTCTAGCAAAACTTGACGTAAGATCACCAGGATCATCATCATCATTATTATCATTAACTCGTCTACTTGTAGTGACTTGAAAAAATAAACGTCGTTGATGTCTTGCATTTGAGGATATGCTTTCATTATCAATTTCAACTTCGGCTATTTCTTCAGATCGGCTTTGTCATAGCTTTGTATGCTTAACACTGTCCGTCCAATAATTTTGAATTGTCATTGCTTCAAGCGAATTTAGGAATGAATCGTTGTCGAGACTGTACATCTCTTCGGAATTGTCCTATAAATTAGTACATAAAAAATATAAGTCATATTTTTTATAATAAAAAAACAAAATAAAATTTTAGTTTTATTACAAAGTTATAACATACCCTTATCGTAGAATCATCGATATAACCAGAACTATCAGGATTACTACATTTATCACTATTCAAAGTCTGAGGTGGATTTAAATATCTCCGTCTAAAAACAAATAAACCAAACCAATTAAAAATTCAACTCTATTTAAATTAAAAATAAACACAATAATAACAGTCAAAACTCACCTATACATAATAAATCCCATACTACCAACAGTACTCAGCAACACAACGATAACCAGACAACCACCAGTAATAGTAGCAATCTCAGTAACGTTACTTCCGGTATCCGAATTCTCCTTATTACGTCCTGACTCTTCTTCTCCTTTACTACGTTGTTGCTGTTGTTGCTGTTGTTGTTGTTGATCATCACGCGACAGCTGTTCTCGTTGAAATTTACTAGTGAAAGTACCTCGTGCTCTACCCAGTCTTGTTGAATCACCCGCACCGGCTGTTTAAGATTAAAAAAAAAAAAAAAGAATGAGAGTGAAGATGAAGATAAGCGAGATCGATCGAGAGTTTGGATGACTGTGGAGTATTTGGCTAAAAATAAGAGACTTGAAGTGGAGTTTTGGAGTAAGTTCTTGTGAGAGTGGATGAGAGTACTTAATATTTTAGACTGATGTTAGGGAATGATTATTATATTTTTTTTTCTTCTATTTTTAGAGGCATTTTTGGTGGTGAAGGTATATTGCGAAATTTAAAAAAAAAAAATTGGGATGTTCTTTTTTGTTTGGTTTATGTGGGAGTATAAAGTGGTAATAATGTGTGGTGGTTTATTTGAAATGATGTGGAAGAACGGGGTTAATGACAGTAGAGAATAAGAGCAGAAACGACGATTTAAGTAAAAAGTCGATTTGGTACGTTTTTTTTTTTGGCACGAGCATCATTTCGCATAAAATGTAAGTGCAATGACACGTGCTTTTGAATTTTTAACAGACTTTTTTTTTTTAATAATTAAATTTTTTTTGATAATTATTATCTTTATCTTATATTTTAATTATAATTTTTTTGTCTTATTTAATTCCATTTATAAACTATAAATAGACAAAATTTGTTATCTCGTCCTATAAAGTCAAACGTGATAATACGACTAATGAAAAGCTTGTGTACCTTACTAATTTTAATTAAAACTTTTAATAAAATTTAAATAATAAAAACTACGATATAATCTTTTAAAAAAAATATACAAACTTCTAAATATATAAAATCTCAAATTCCACATTTATATGCAAAATACACAATAATTTAGAAAATGCAATAGATTTATTCTTAGACAGAACTATATAAACTTCTCTCTTTCAATCTGTCGGCATAGTTAAAATTTTCCTTCCCTTCATTCCACTAATACCAAGCTAAGCCGTTACTCTCTGCTCTTGACAGCACATGAAAGCCGACAATCCACGACATAGTCTATATAACTCTTTTTCCTTCTTCCTCCATAATTTCGACTATACTAAATCTCCAATCTACAAACTCACGTCAATCCAAATATATATATATATATATATATATATATATATATATATATATATATATCCCTATATATACCTACACTCCAATTTACTAGTTTTTTTCTCATTAATTCAAAATCGTGGACTATAAAATTACAAGCTTCTTTTTATCTCTACAATTTAAAATTACAGGTAACTTGAATTTATTTTTACCTCTTTTGATTACTAATCGTCTTATTTTTTTGAGATCAATACGACGCCCCGTACGAAAACTATGATAAAGTATAGTTGTCTTACGAAGAATACGTTAAGTCCTGATTTAACGAAAAATACGCTAAGTAAAATTGTCTT
>JAPYZE010003403.1:0-13315 GCA_030522805.1 Leptomastidea abnormis | reverse complement strand
GAAAAAAAAGTTGAGCGTTTCTTTTTTCTCTCCTTTAAACTGTATTGTTGCATTACTGTGTGATATGCCTCCTTTAACAATAACCGGTGTTATATTACTGTTTCCTTGATCCTCAACCATTATATGAGTTATTTTTTGATTTGGAAGAAGTTCACAGTCGTACTCGGCGTTCACTCGGATACCCCATCTACCAGGTATGTAAACGTAATTTTGGCAAACTAGAAAATCGTCTGGTCTAATATTTGATGATGCCATTTTCAGTATCCAACTAACAACTTTCACGAACAAAGTAGGTAAATGTAATATTGCTCGTGAACCAACAACATCTTATATATCCTTGTGATATTTTTTGTAAAGTCATTTCTTTTGTGATAATATAGATATTTATAATTGTGCTACTTCAAATGTTTCAGTAAAATTAAATAGTAAGCATTACATAGCAATATTTTTTTTTTTTTTTTTTTAAATGAATAAGAATAATTAATAATTGATTAGTAGGTAATTAGGTCGTAGTAAATAAATAAAATTCTTTGATTTTCTTTTCAAAATTTTTAGTTAGCGTTTTATTAAAAATACAATTTATTACAATTATTAATTATACAAAACTTCAAAAGATAGAAATAAATATAATAAGAAATTTTTTATTTGAAGTAATTTATTATGATCATTAAGCCTTGGGCATAGTATAAACAATGACACTAAATTTTACATCTTGGTTCATTTGTCCTTGAAATTTGATCGTGACATTTCTATGCATCAAACCTCCTTTTATAACGACAGGTAATATGTTGGTAGCCCCGTTATCCCGTACTTGGATGTAATTGATAACAGAACCTTCATAAGCTTCACAAAAATATTCAGCGGAATATCGCCACCAGCCACCAGCAGGTATATCAACGCTATTCAGACAGCAAAGCGTATTGTTTGGATAATGCTTCCCTTCTGAAAAATCAACTGCTTTTACCATGACAGCGGATGTTAATAATGTGATTGCCACGTAAACGATTATGTTCAGCGATGATGCCATTCTTAAATTTATTCAAGATCTTTGTTTATCGAAGCAAAAGACTATAATGTCGTTGCTAATAGATTAAAGACGCTTCATATATATATATATATATATCTGATAAATATAATTTTATTTTTTTATTTTTACTCAAATTTTTTTTATGATAAGTTAAAGCGTAAAATCTGATACTTACACACATTATAGATCTTGAACATGATTTCCTAATACTATCTTATCAATTTTTTAAATATATATTTTTTATAAAGCTTGTTTAACATTAATGATATAAATAAATTTTAAGAGAATTATTTTTTTAAAAAAAATTTTTAGAATCGCATGTTCTGGATTTTGTATTATTGTAAGGAAATTAGTATTTGGAAATTTAAATAAATAAACCTATATATTAATGTGATCTTTTATTTTTAAAAATACATAACAATATTAATAAGGTATAGAATAAACACTGATATTGAAGTGCATTGGTGTATCGATATCAGATTGAAAAAAAAGTTTAACATGAAATTGATTAATACCACCATCTTCTATCCTAGTTCTAGCACCTTTACCAATACCTCCAATATCAGTTACATTGATATAATTGATCATTCGTAGCCCACGTAATGTACAGTTCCATAATGCGTTTGTGTAATCTTTTGGTACAGCAGCTTCTTTTATCACTCCAGAACAGGACAATTTATCGTAAGGTAGTCTATTACCAGCACTAAAGTCATAGGCGTTGATGCTTATAGCTGCTAGAGCTAATATACTTGTTATAAAGGTGAAATTCTTAAACGATGACAGTATCATTATGTGTACGTAATTTTTCTTTTTTCGTTCTTACGAAGCTGTAAGTTTGAGAAAGACTGAGCAGTTTATTGTCAATGTATTAACTTTTGTGAACTTATTTGATTCAGCACTAAAGATAAGGGGTTTGGATTTATCAACTGCGTAATTGAAGTAAGCAATAATAAGCTACAAAGTCGAATGAGATAAATAATTTTTAATATAATCAGCTGTATAGATAAAAAATTATAGAAAAAATAATATAATATACTTTGGTAACAATTTAATATATAGTGGTATTTTATAAAAAAAATGCTATTTTTTATGTTTCGATATATAAATAAAAATCAAATTTTTTTTTTAAAAGATAATTATTATATTTCAAACTCTAAATACAAAATTTTGTTTACATTTAATAAAATACAGTTATAGTTATACAAGTACACTATATTTTGCTCAAAAAATCAAGCAAGATCAACAGCATAAACATTGATACTGAAGTCAACTGGTTTTCCAGATGCACCTTGGAAGAAGAGTGTAACGTTGTTATAAAGTACACCACCAGTTTGCACTGCAGCTACTGCTCCATTATTAACAGCTCCAAGATCTTTGACCTCGATGTAATTGATTAGCTTCTTGGCGTCCAATGAACAGATTCTTTGTGCTTCCCTTTTGAAACCGGGTATAGCTTCCAGATGAACGTCTCCGTAGCAGGCCAATTTGTCGTATAATACTCTACGACCAGAGACCAAATTTTTTGCGTTTACGCCAACTGCAGCGATTGCTACTATCAAAGCCACTAAGGCGAAAATTTTGATTGATGCCATTTTTTTTGGGATGATTTTTTTGATAGATCTTTTATGTTCGACTGGTAGAACAATCTGGATATGTTGCTTATTAAACTAAGCTACTTTATATATCAGTTGATATTGTATACCGATGAGATATCGATTTATTTGTAATATATTTTCTTCTCTTGGAAATTGATAATTTTTTTAGATAATATGATTTGATATAAAAGTTGAATTTGATAATATCGATTTGATTATTAATAATATAGTCTTTTATTTATGTCATCGATTAATTTTAAAACTTGGTTATTCGAACGTTATTTCCAGTTGACTCATAATTAATAGATTTTTTTTTTAATGATTAAGTAATCAATTATAAATAATTTAAAATTAATTTTTTTTTCAAGGTTGGGGTCCAGGATTGGCATAGGTAGTTGGTCAGATTTACATGTCAAATGTACATTTGTTTTTTTTTTCGACTAATTAATTAATTTCAAGTCTGTGGTATAAGTCATGCTAATTAGGTACATATAAAAAAAATCAAACAAAATTTATAAAGAATTTTTTTATTACATATATTTAAAATTTATTAGAAATTTTATGACATAATTTCAAGACAGATAATATTACAAAAAAAAAAGAAGAAATTAAATTTTTATTGCAAATTATTTTTTAATACATTTTATTAATTAAAATAATTTATTATAATGCATTTATACACGTGTGTATATAATAAATTCTCCATGCATTTATCATGCTTATTACTTATAACTGACAGAAATGCTTATAAGTTTTTAATTAATTTAAATATACTTTTTTATATAAATATTTCTGATTAATATAAAATTAATTTTCCAATTTTACTCAATCTTTTTGGAAAAATAAGTGATTTATACACTTTTTTCAAACATTAAATACATTTTTGGCAGTGTTGCAACCAAAGTCTTTTAAATAATGATGATTTTCTTTATTAATATTTAAATGATAATTAAACGTGCTCTTAAATTATCAGTTCAGACAAATTATTATTTTAAACATCAGTCTTTTACACAACAAATGAATCCAATACTTAAAAAAAAAAGAAAGGAAACAAAATATGACATTTTTTAAAAGCAATAATAAATGACAGTGCTTGAATTAAATGGTAATAAAATCGAATAAGTGCGAATATCTGAATGCTGTCAGTAAAAATCGAGTACAGTGTATATTAATAAATAAATTATATATCCATCGAAATTTAGAACGACACGCTCTTCTTGCGTTTCGAGTAGCTACGCTTGCTACTACGTGGTTCGCTGTCGGTATAAGGATTCTCGATCCTGAGCTGCTTAGGTTGAGCTTGCTCAAATTGAGCTGGTGGATCGGCTGGTACCAATTTCATCCACTTGACGTTTTGCTGCTTAGATTCCGGCAAATCCTGATTTGCGACTCTACGTGCGCGATCCAATCTTTGGGCCAATGAATTGTTATCCTCGCATTCCTCGGCTTCGTTATCGAAACGTAACGCGTGACGTTGGAATATGGTGTCAGCTGCGCCAAGGGTCGTTTTTGCCTTCTCGATCTCTGCGTTCAGATCTATCATGTCGAACATACGGTCCTGCGGACAACCGATGAGAAACCGGCAAAACAAATCCAAGAGCTGTCACTCGTCCCTCAATATTTAAATTTGGGAAATTTTTTGGAGGATTTTATTTAGAAGGGGGTAAATAAAAAAAAAAAGAAGAAATATTATAAAAATGAAGAAACCTGCATATCTCTTCGTTTACGTCGTAAATCAGCCATGTCTTCTTCGAAAGCAGCAGCTGCACGTTCTTTGAATCGCCTTTGATTCAATACAAATTCATCATCGAACGGATCTTCGGAATTTCCTCGGCCGTAATTAAAATCAAGATCATCGTAAGTGTCATTACGTCCAGCTAAATTTCTAGATCCTAAAATTTATTTCATTTTTGAAGAGTAAAAAATATACAAAAATCAAAAATTCTAGAATTTTTAACAAAAAAAAAAGAGAGACTTATAATTGGAATAATCATGATTATTGTGCGTGATTGATGTATAATTTTTTTTAATTATTTTGGTGATGATCTTCTAATGATGTCATCACATTGATAAGATCGTAATTAAATTGTTGTGTAAGTATTAGATTATTAATATTATTTTTTTTTTTAATAAGTTCTGAGAGACTAAAGATTTGATTAGATTGTAGAATGATGTTATACCTAAGAATATATTTTTTTTTATTTCTAAAATAATTATGATTAATAGATTAAAGTTCAAGATATTTTCTTGATAAATGATAAAAATTATTTGTATATTCTTGCAATAATTATTATTATTATTAATTTTTTTTTAACAATTTTAGTTTTAAGTGTTGATAACAACCTACCTCCTCTATCTTGTCGTATATATGTTTTGCATGTGTAGAGTATAAGCTTGGATGTGGTTGTATATCTGTTACGACATGCTTGGTATCAAACTCAATGGGTCTTGAAGTAAAACGACGAAAAACAGAGAAACTTTTAGACCATAACATTTTAAAAATGCTTTACTGTCGTTATGTTGACAAATACAGACAACAAAATAACAATAGGTTTACGTATTTTTTTTATTTGATTTTTTTTGGGTCTCTAGGCATGTAATAATATAATAAAACTAGAACTACCACTCAAACTTGTAGTTGTTGGAGAGGGAAAGGGTACAGGTAAATTTTCTTTCTTCACAAGACAATAATCATATGAAAGTATATTCTGGGAACAATGTCATTGTTTTTATTGATAATACAAAAATAATTTAAAAAAAAAAAGAAAAAAAATATATATATTATTTTTTTTTCAACAAATGTACTGACATCACTGATATTATCATTCTGATATTTATTGATATATTAACGTAGCTCGTACATATATATTCTATGATTAATAATTACAGATGATCATTACGAGTGATAAAATACATTTGTGTGTATGTGCGTGTGTGTCTCCTTCTCATAATATAACATTTATTAAAACAATAAATTTTTTAATTACAACTTAACATCTCAAAAATTATTCAAGATCGTTTTTTTTCTCTTAAAATACTGAAAATAAATAATCGACATTACATTTTATATATTAAGTAAATATCGTACTTTTTTAAACAAAAAAAAAAAAAAAAAACAAAAAAAAATAGAGTACATCTAAAAAGTAAAACATGTTACCAAAGCCACACGTAATCGCGTCGGCAACACGTTCCTGCGATAAGTATAAATACCTATATATATTAAGTAAGTTACGCTATCGCATTTTTATGTATGTATGTATGTATGTATAATCGGATACATCGACAATAATCGTTGATCACTTTTAGATAAAATAAAAAAAAAAGTAGATCAACGAGAATCAAGTACACTAGGAGTATACACATAGATTGTAATTTATAACAAAGTTGCAAGCTCGACATATCCATAAAGTACCAGCAACAATGTAAATTATATTTCTCCTTAAATTATTATTATTATAACGTATCACTTGCATAAACATAATATCAATTAATTTTAAAAAGACACATGCTTCTCGCTCTTCTCCGATCTAACCGAACTTTGACTAATCTTAGTGGTAGCACTAGCAATACTTTCATCAGCAAGCGAAGTCGTCTCGTTAACCAAAGCTCTTAAAGCAGCTGCGCGTTTTTCTCGTCTCGCTTGTTTCTCAGCCATCTCCTCCATCTCCTGTTCGAGATCGCTAAGTCGAGCTTTACTCTTGCGTGCTCTATCAGCAGCTGCGCTACCAAATTCCTCGACAATCTCAGCACCGAGTCTACTCCATTTAGCACCTGTTTTACTCGCTTCTTCAATTTGATCGGTATCTCTTGCTATTCTTCTTCTCAAATCTGATGCTGATGATGATATTTCTTGTCCAAAATCGCTTGATTGACTATCGATGTTCAATCGAGCTTTGAGTCTACCCGTCGTTGCGGCAACTTCGCTTGCGAATTCTTCGCCTAAGGCACGACGTGCGCCACTGCGCGAGGTACGTTGGCCGCGTATGTCGAATACGGTCTCGTCGTCGTCGAAGAAAGGATCGTTGAGTGGTGGTAATGGACGACGTTGAGATGATGGTTGAGATGATGGTAGATCGTGATCGAGATCGAAGTCGCTGCGACCGAGGTTGCTACCGCTTAACCGCGAGCCACCGAGGTCGCGTGTTCCTGTGAAAACACACAGCATACGTCGCACATATTTTTGTTGGTGAGGTCTGATGAGAGATGACAGCTTTTGGGGATTTATAATTGTGTTTTGATCGATATGATGAAAGTATTATGTTGGGGCTAAATATTAATATTGTACATCGCGTGTTGTGATTTTGGTAAATAAGAATTTTTTGTGAAGTCTGAGGTGTGTATAAGGGAGTGGGAGAGCTTGCAAGTAGAGCTTGCAGGGACTTGGTGTTAAGCGAGTGTGTAAATGTAAATTTAGTGTTTATAATAGCGAATGAGAAATTTTAGTTTTTGTTACATGATATGCTTTTGAAAAATATATTTGTGAGTTCGATGAGTTTAGGCTTTGGCTTGCGCTTATTAAATTTAATTACATAGTTAGTCGATCGTTACAATATTTCAGATTATCGTCGTACATTATTTTTTGGATATATAAAAATATGAATATTGACAATAATGAATGATATATGATATTTCATTAATTATTCGTGTGTTTGATGTATATGAGATTAAAATGAAAATTAGTTTCAATTATATTTTGTATTTGCATTATTTTTTATGATATTTGATCAATGAATTTTAATAAATTTTTAATTTTAATAGTTAAAGTAAAGACAAGAATAGTTAAATAAATCACTGGGCAAGAAAAATAAAATCCGAAAGTTAAAAAAGTCGGAATTGATAAGTATTTAAATTATTTATTTAAACTCTATAAAATAAAAGTACATTTTATTATTTTATTTTTACATAAAAAGCAGTATACAGTATCATTTGCTGCATTATAAAAAAAAAAAGTAATAATTTTGAGTTTTTATATATAAATGTCATTTGCATATTTTTAATAATTATTCATTCACATAGCATCAATTATTAACAATTGAAAGAAAAAAGTTATATGCAAATTATTTGTTACTTTGTTACTTGATACGCTCTCATGCATGTACTTACGTTTTTTTTTTAAAAATTGTTAAAATTAAAATTTATCTACCAACGTAATTTAAATAAAAAAATTTTTTTTTCAATTAATTTAAAAAAGTTTTACTTTATATAAATCGCAAATATTTTCAATAAAAATTAATTTTCATTATTATATAATAATATATAAGTGTGTACAAGTATTATATCAAGTTTCATAAAGAGAATATATTATGTGCAGCTGGAATCTTGTATCTGTATGTGTTTGTATGTTAAGCACGGGCGGTGTATATATATATATCTAAAACCATAGCGAATATTCTAATTACAATCTCGCTCTTGACACCTACGCTGCTCCGTATGTGTATATCCCGTAATATATATTTATATATATATCTGGTTTTACGGAAATGACCTTCGCAGATTTCCTCAGCGCATTATACAAAAGTAGTTCAAGGTCATTGACCACGAGCTATCATCTCGTCGTTAAGTTAACTAAAATAAATTTTTTTTTTTCTTCTTTTTATAAGCTATTTACAAGATGATGTCTTTGACATTGCGTGAACGTACAGCACAGTATTTTATACTTAGACGCTTATAATTTATCTATTTTTAAGATAAGTTTCGATCGCTTGGATAGTAAGTTTTTAAGTATTTTTATAAATCTAATAAATTCCATTAAAATTTTTTTATTTATTTCTTTTTTATGAATCTTGATAATTTATCAAATGACAAGGTCATTTTTTAGCCTCTTAATTAATAAATTTCATTTAAAAATAAGATTTATATAATCTATTTGTAATTACTCAAAAATTATACAAATAAATATTCCAAAAAGTAAAATTAGTGTAGTAGCAAATATTAATACATAATTTAACTACCACCATAAATAAAATTTTAAATTAATAGAAAAAAAGAAAAAAAAATTGTAATATTGTAAAAGACTATGCAATAATCTAAATATAATAATCAAAAGAGCTCATCAATATAACGCAGCAATAATAGACTAAAACTAATTAAAAATCAAAAATAGTAAATAATAAAAGAAACTTGTGAAGAAAGAAAAAATAGTAAAAGATATTGATACGAGTAGAGAAATTAGAAAATAAAGAAAGAGAGAAAAAAAGAGCAAGGCATATAATACATCAAAAAAAGGTCATTCGCAACGGTAACAAACTCATGCTTCTTAAAATTCATTGCTCTATTTTTTTTGTTTTTTTTTTTTCATAAAAAATAAGGCAAACATTTTTTTAGTAAAATAAATTTACAATGGGTAATGGACAAAAAAAGGGGTGAGCCGTATTATATTAACAAGTAAACAAACGCATAAAAGACAAATAGGATGGATAAATCATCCAAAGGGAAAAAGGTAAAATCCGATCGGTTGGTAAAAAAAAAAAACCGGGCAGATTATTAACACGCAGGTGAAAATATTGTTTTTTTTTTTTAAGGTCGTGTGATAGTGAGGAAAGGGAGAAAAAAATGGAATTCAGGCTAGTTCGTGTCTTATGATTATCGTTCGTCATTTTTCTATTCGTTTTTTTTTTTTAAAATAATATCGTTTTTTTACTTTCATTATGACTTTAAAATTAAAATATCAAATGAAAATTTTAAATAAAGCTTGAAGAGCCATTTCAACGGATAAATTCTTTTTCATCACGAAAAATCGTGTATGTACTCTACAAATCTCGAATCAAAACACAAAACATATTAAAAAATCTCAATAAATCGCGATGATACTAAAAAGTGTGTCTTGCCGTAAAGGTAAAAGAATTGGTATAACGGGGTTCATCATATTTCTAGGGTAAATGTGTAAATATATAATAACAGGGTGTTATATTGAATATTTGGTCGCGCCTTTTTTGTTTTTTTTTTTTTTAATAATTTTCATTATTTTTGTTTTTGTTTTTTATTCAAAACCACTTGGGGAAACGACTGAAGACGTTACCGATGTCGCTACGTCGCGCGGCGATCTCGTCGGCTAATGAATTGCGTGGCTCAGGAAATAATGGACGTCCGCTGTACTTCCTGTCAAGATTTTCAATGGTCGGCTTGTAATAGGATTCACCCTTGTCGTAATTGCAGCCATATACGCGTGTGCGTGGCCTGCTTAAAATTGGTCTAGGCATCTTGATGAATTTTTTTTTCTTTTATTATTATATTCTCGTTTAGAGAGAATCGGATGTGTTATCCTGATTTTGGATGTTGCTCCTTGTGTTCGGCTGTGCTCCTGAAAATTAATGAAAAAAGGATTTTTTTTATCAATAGGTTTAAATTAAAAATTAATGTTTTGTTGACAAAAATTAATTTACTTTAGGGTTTATACATGTTTGTACAAAATTAATCCATTTAAACAAATTGAGATTTATTAGATATTTAATGTATGCATGAATTAATAAAATTAATTAGAGCAAAGTATCTTAATGTTAATTTGTGAAAATAAATATGCATAGATTAATTAGGATAACTAGTATTTAATTAATTATTAAAATCAAGAAGCGAGACTTTTTTTGGAACTGAATTTTCAAATTAAATAATTTATTTATTTAATAAGAGAGAGAAAGAAAAAAAGAGAGAGCGTCGTCGTGAGAAATTATTTTTCAGCAACATTTGAAAAGTTTATTGCGTTTTAAGTTATAATAAATTCTCAAATGTGCTGAGAGAGAGAGAGAGAGAGAGAGAGAGAGAGAGAGAGAGACTTTGTGACGTATTTAAGAAGCCATCTATTTTTAAACGATACTGTTGGACTCGAAATTTACGTCGTCGTTAATGTAGCATAAAAAAAATCGTAATTATGTATGATATTGGAAAATAATCATAGCTTTTAAAAAAGCTTATTTAATTTCATACCGATTTTTAAAAAAAAATACTACATTGAATATCACATTCTCAACCATATTTAAAAATACTCCCATTATAATCATGATGTAACCAATCCTCACTAGACATTAATACAACCAAAAAAAAAAAAATTCTGTTCCGGATCGCGACAAAATAAACGATCCGTATATAACACGCAGCTGAAGAAATTCGCGCGTAAATCGGCTCGCACACGTGCGCCCAAACATCGTCTAACACTTAAAGCGAGAGCATTAGCCAGGCAAAAGTAAAGGGAAGAGGAGGAAGGAGAAAGTGGTAAACTGGAACTGGCGCACACTCGTCCAAAATAGACCGCATCTAATTTGGTGTCCGTGAATTGAAGCGAGCCGTCTCGCGGACAACCCTATTACTCTCTTTTTTTCTCTTCTCCCTTTCATATATATTCCAAGGGTTGGTCTCGTTTTTTGACTATTACGAATTTTTCTTAAAAGACTCAATATATCAGCAATATTTTAAGATGTTGGAAATTAATTGGATTGGGGTTAATAAACTCGATTAAGAAGACTTATATGAGACTTGAGGTGCTTAAATAATTTGGTCCAATATCGAATAGACTAAAAACGAGTAGCTGAGCTAATTTTAATATCGTTATAGTTTATAAGTGCAATTATTTAAAATATATTTAAATATAATATTTAAGAATAATTTATTAATCTCTAAAAAAGATTATTCACTACTAAACATTCGAAAGATTTTAGCCTGTCCTGCTTAATAAACGAATATATTCATTTGAAATCCTGGATTAAGTTGCAATTCATGTAAATCTGAGTGACGGCAATAAAACATGTCAAAAAAAATGAATAATTGCATTCTAGTCAAGAACAAGTACATTCTAATAAACTCTCAAACAAACGAATATTAAATCATAGTATCTTTAAATAACTTTTTGATACAAATTTTTTAAACGCATATTTATAAATTTTATAAATACAAATAAACAAAAACGATCGAAAGATAAACAAGAGCGCGAGCGTATACATCATGTATATATTAACCAACGTCATCGCAAATAATTTTCCGCATCGTGAAAATGTCAAGGATGTATTAAAAGCAAACATGTTCCCCTTAACTTCCTTTTCTTGCGATGTAAAGCTCATATTCGAACGGACGCGTTTATGCTTGGTATGAAATTATAGACTGAGGTTCTTTAAGAGAAAATGTTGAATTCTAGTCGTATTTGTCAAACTTTTAATTAGCTACGCGATGATTTCGGAAAATGACTCGTGCTCCTATTTTGTTTGCTCGTTTCATTCAATATAGATAATCGAACGGACAGTTTTCTCGCGTTTATTTTGAAGCTTAAAGCATTTTTATTGCTTAATTCTTAGATTATTAATCATCTTCGGTTACTTTATTAATTTATAAAAAAAAATTTATGTTCATACTATTTAAAAAGTGTTATTACAACAAATTGAGTATAACGTTGTCAAATATGGCACATACACAATCTAACGAAAATTCATTCAACGCGAATAATAAAACAATAATCACTTCACATTTAAAAGATTAATCACACGTCTCACACGTTTTTATATCGTACTTTTTCAACTTTTGAACTAAATCCAATTGAATTTAGAACAATGGCACACAGACACATACATACACGAGCTTGCGAGCTTGCAAGCACTAACCAAATGTATTATTTTGAAAGAGACCGCAGAATCTATATTTACCAAGCATGCACACACACGAAAGATCGACAAGCCATAAATTTTTAAAAGCTAACACACACACACACTGAAAATTTTCTGTTTAGCTATTATAAAACTTGTTTGCAAGGATTTAATAGCCCTTTTAAAACAATTGGCAAACGTTTTTTATACCTCGTAGTTTTATTAACTCCGAATATAAATTCATCATTATTTTATTTACGAGCTGATGAATTTTACGAAAATTTGTTTTAGCTCTTCTGCTACCGGAAGTTATTTTAAAAATACAAATTGCAATTGAGCTTTTGATCAGATTAAAATATTGAATTACATTATTACTCGAAAAACAACAGTAAATATAATCAAGTAAACTTAAAATGTAAAGTATATCAATTCAATAATAATCATTAGCTACCATTGACAACAAACAGTATCTCATCACCCGATTTTAATGAGCTTGCAAGATGACAGTAAGAGAATTGTAGCTCGCTCAGTCCAGGAGAAAAAAAGAAGGAAGCGCAGTTGAGCATAACAGTTCAGTGTCATTATGCCAGAGAGAGAAAGAGAAAGAGCGAATAAGAGTATATAGTCGGCTTTAAAGAGCCGGCAAACGAGTTATTTAAGCTATGCCAACGCATTTAGTTTCTGAGTCAGAGCTCCCCGGCCAAGTTTTCCTATACACCCTTGAATGTCACCTATAAGCTCTCTCTCTCTCTCTCTCTCATTTTCTCTTTCAGCGTTATTACTATCCAGCACATTGAGAGCAATTGGAATTTTTTTCTTTTTTTTTCATCTACTCAATCTTTTTCTCTACTTCACCTGACTCCTATGCCAGACGTTTACCGATTTATATCTTCAATTGGGTCAAAAGTTTATAGAGCTTTAAAGAAGAATTGAGTTTGTTTATTTTGCGATTGATCTTTTGAGATTTATTTGTTGTTGGTCGTAATCAGATAGGTGGATTAATTGGTAAAGGGTTATTGGGTGTGTTTGATTATATTCAAGGGGAGGAGAGAAGTAGAAGAAGAAGAAGAAATCAGACATGTAAAAATAAATCGGAGTAGAACGTGTGCAAACGAACGACTTTGTTAAAG
>JAPYZE010003402.1:0-16744 GCA_030522805.1 Leptomastidea abnormis | reverse complement strand
CTGTGAGGCAGCAATGCAACGTTCGGCAAGGTCAGCAGCTCCTGTGGGAGAGTAGTAGTAGTAGTAGTAGTAGTAGTAGTAGTAGTAGTAGTAGTAGTAAGTAGTAGCAAGAACATTGGCAACAGCTAACTATGCATTTGCATATCCGAAAAATAAAAAAAAATGAATAAATAAAATAAAATCAGTTGAGCACTTTAAATAAAATTTTGATTTTTGAGTCTTTTTTCGTTCAGTTTTGTCGACGTTGCAGCCATTACTCGAGAAATATACATCGGATGAGAGGAAAGTACAATCTCAATGATATACCCATATACATACACATGCTAAAGAAATGCTAAGAGAAAAAAAGATGGGATATAAGAGAGTTTGTTGAGATATTATAAGCAAGCACATCTGCTTACTGCTAAAGAAAAAAATAATAATAAAAAAAGTTTTCCAATTGTAGCTCGAAATAAAGCAGTTCTAGCTTAGAAGAGTCTTTATAGCTTTTAAGTTATTGACTACTAGTGTGACAAATAGTAGCTTTTATGTATAGCAGTATTAGTAGAACAAAAGAAAATTTTCTGGGTACATTGAATAAAATCAAGGGAATAAAAATAAATAAATAAATAAATAAATAAATAAATAAAGTCAACGAAAAAGATGAAAAAAAAATGAAGAACGCGAGAGAGAAAGGAAGAGAAAAGGGAAGGACTAACTTGATAATAAAGTCCTTGAACAGGCACACATAGTGTATTGCGACCTTATAAACGCAGGAAACACACGGCTGTCACCTCCGATATGATCGTTATCTTCGTCATCGTAATAGTAGTAGTAAGTATAGTAGCAGTAATAGAAGTAGTATATTGGCAACGACGACGACGAAGACGACTACAACGCACGGGATCATCGTACGAGAAAATTATTCGCGCGCTCTCGCTTGACGACGACGACGACGGACATCGTCATTGGTAGTATATAAGGTTGCGCTTGGAAAAATAAATCAGCCTCGATGCACCGCCATCAACGACACCAGCCTTACACACTGCATGGAACATTCAATCTTTACCTATCTCTTTTCCTTCCTTCCTTTCCTTCTCTTTCTTTCTTTCGAATTGGATTTTAGATTGCCTGTCACGTACGTCGTTCTTTCTCTCTTTTAACTACTTGTACTGCTTTTGCAGTGTCTTGATATGCCGCAATTATGGAAAGTAGAATCATACATATATATATATATATATATATATATATATATATATATATATATATATACTTTAATTACAGAAAAAATCAGTTTTGACTTTGTGAAATGTCTTTACACCGAAGAATAGATGGTAAACTGATTGTAGGGGTATATGTACGAGATACAACACCATCAGCAGTAGTAACAGCCGAGTATGTAAAGACGAGAACAAGAAAATAAAAATGAAAAATCGTTTGGTTTGTCATTATGTGAATTGAAACGTTGCAACTGGAAAAATCATTGTAACGAGAACACGAGAGGATGTACATGTATCAGAGATAGTGATTTTAATTGAGTGAGAAAGAGAGAGATTTTTACTCGTGATTATTAAGATCTAAGCTTAACATAGACTAACTGGCGTGGCCTACTCTATACACACTTTATATATTTATATATATCGTGTCATCACAGATTCATCTACCAAACAACAAGACACACACGTGCATGTGTTTTGTGTGTCTGTATGTCAGAGGTGAGAAAAGACAAGACTGTATGATGACGAGTCAAGAAAAGACAGATACTTGGCATGTGAGGTGGGATGTGATATGCCGCGACCTGAACGAATGAGAATGATGATGTTGCTTGTGTATATATAATGCTGGACCTGAGACACCTTGACAATGTTTCATAGACGAGAAGAGTGAGTGAGAGAAATGAAAATATGGTAATTAAGAGATTGTGAGCTTTGATGACAAGATAATTCTTTATTTCTTATTCTTTTTTTAGATCTGTGATTTTTAGTATGTGGATATACCTACATTTTAGTGTTATGTGTTCTTTTTTTTATAAACAGATACATCCTCAATTTCTTTCTCCACTAGCATATAATTTTCCAATCCGCAATAATTACTCTCAAACATTAATGTTAACATTTGATAAATACATATCATAACAGCAAACTATCTCCCAATACATCTGTACCACTCATCTGTAATAAAGATAAACAAAACGTTTTGGAAAAATTACTGTTATTATACCATCAAGAAAAACAACAAAACTTTTTGCTCACTTTTATAAAACAAAATTTAATTCGAAAACAAATAAATTTATCGTAAATTATACAAATAAGCAAGATCATCTTAACATACATCTTGCAACACTGTATACGATACCATAATAATTGTAGGTTTGAACAACGGATAGATTTGCGTTATGCCTCTTTTACCTGTCTTCCTCCTTTAAAAAATGATCTTGTGATGCATTTAAGAGCAACGGCGTACTTATTATATTGATAATACACACATAAGAAAAAGCCAAAGGCTTGTACTTGAAGCAAAGTGCAAAATTAAAACACATACACAAGTGTTGTATTAGCAAAACTGATATCCGCGTTATTAAAGAATAAGCAACGTGTTGGATGATATAAAAAGAGAAAGTTACGCGAATAAAAAAAAAGAAAGACAAGAAGAAAGAAAGAGAGAGAAAATAGAGATGTCTCGGCGCCGGCGATACACAGCAATGCTTTGGCCGCGACCGACTGAATCTTATTTCTTTCTCTCTTTTTCTTTCTCTCTCACTATGTCGACAAGCATGGGCCAAAGATAGTCAGCCACGGCTTGCAGTCTGAGTTTTCGTAAGTAGTAGTTTAGCTGCTAGCTGCTACTTTCTTTACTACTACAATTATTATACATTGCTGCTATTATTTTCATCCAATTAATTATTGCAATATTTCGAGAGAAGATAGTAAACTAGTAATTTTTTTTTATTTAAAATAATATAATCAGTTTTATTCGATAAATATAATAATATATTATTGTATTAGTTATTAATATATTAATTATTTTAATAAATTGACTTTATATGAGAATCATTTAATAATATGGTATTAAACATTCATATCTATAATTCAAACTATATTACCTATTACATACAAAAAAGAACTTCGTTCTAAAAAATTCAGCATAAAAATTAAATAATTTTGTAAAAGTAGAAAAAAAAATAAAAATATCTACTATACTTCAAAACTTTTAAACTGATAACGAATACTCAATGTTAAACTCTTGGTTATAGAAGACAAAACCTCGCAAGCTCTCTCGATATATCAACTGGGTTTCTATCCCTCTCAGCTTATATCCGACGCGTTTGAAACGCACCGGCTCAGCTCTGCGACTGAACTTTCTATTCAAAGCAGACTAGCAATGTGTAGATACAGTTCCTCCCTCAAAATTCCCGAGAGGCCAACTGGTAAAGTGTGTATACGGGGGTAATAGTAGTGATGGTGATACTAGTAGCGTACAAGATCATCCTCGCGGCTCTTCCGCTCTCA
Organism: Leptomastidea abnormis; assembly: GCA_030522805.1. Classification (NCBI taxonomy): domain Eukaryota; kingdom Metazoa; phylum Arthropoda; class Insecta; order Hymenoptera; family Encyrtidae; genus Leptomastidea; species Leptomastidea abnormis. The sequence continues at coordinate 13,256 of JAPYZE010003402.1, read as the reverse complement.
TCCTCCTCTTATAGCTGACTATATTTACGAGGCAGTTGCCGGCTTGTTATTAACGATCCACGGCCAAGTAAGCGCGCTTTAACGACATCTACTGCATGGCCGAGTCTCGAGTCTCGAGGCAATGACAATGGCTGAGTTTACACGAGCAATACGTTCAGTAAGTGTATATATGTGTAGAGGAGATGAGGCAATAAGGTCGTACATATAGTACTTGCAATCAAGAACGGAGCTTGCAGAGCTTGCAGTAGCGATAAGAGGAAGGAGAACACTTGTCGATGAAAGAGATAGAGAGCGAGAGAGAAAGACAGAGAGAAATCTAAGTTCATGGAAAAGCTCTTGGCATCTAAAATAGGAGTAAGGATCTAGAGGTGAGAAAAGTAGTGGTATACACATACAAGACTCAGCTATACGCTACATCATGCAAGACGAATACGTTAAGTCAATTCAAAAAAATGTGCAAGTTCAATCACACACAGCTTCGCTATATAAAGATCTCATAATTTTGAGTGAGTGTTAGTCTGACTGCAAAAAAAAAAAATGAGCCCTGCTCACTCACCGTCAAAAACGCACTTAGTATAGTACGCATTTACCGACATAATACATAGATAGACAAGGATGGCTTGAAGAGAGAGAGAATGTGTATGTGTGTGTGTATTTTAAGAAAATCGCCACGCCCGAGACGCGACGCGTTCCAAGAAGCAATTTCGATCTTTACGATGATTACGCTTAGTGCTGGAATGGGGCGCGGCCCCCCTCTCTTTTTTTGCCATCATATAATATGGCAGACCCATGTATGATGGCTCGAACGGGGTAAACCAGGAGGATAAGAGAACTGAGCTTTTATCTTGGCAGTATACTTTTCTTTGGGTATAGGTATACGTATAATAGACGCCGAAAATGCTGAAGAAATAAGGTGTTTTTGGACATTGAGAGGACGTGATTTATGAGGGTAGAAGATGATGGACGTTATGTGTTTGGGAAAATCATAGGGTTACGAGGACGTACGAGACAATTAGGATTATATGCTTTTTTATGGTTGTTGTTGTAAGTAGATATAATTTTTAAAAAATTTGCTGTAACTTTTTTATCATTTTTTTTTGTTGTTTAATTTTTTGGACTAAATAATTTTACGAGATGTCAAAGTTTTTTTTCGCGAATACAGGTATTTAAAAGAATCGTGTTTGACTTATTTTTTAAAAATGTCACTAAATAGATAATTTGAAAATTAGTCGGTAAAAAGTTTAGCATTGTTCAAAATAGTTTCATACAGCCAATACAAAGTAAAAAAAAATGCAAGTATTGTCAAACACCCAAAACTTGCTAAAATTTCAAATATTTCTAAATTACACATTCTTCTGTATAGCAAGTATATATAGGTATACACTTTTTTCCCCCCACCTTTTCCTTAATACATCACGTGGCATTTGAATTCGAGGCATAGCTCGGATTCTTTATGTTCTGGAAGATCAACGCAATTAGACAGCCACTGCTGCTACTATACTATATACACAAGATCCACGTTGATATCCAGCTATTCGAGTCACGCAAAATAAACTTCAAAAGAAAGCGCCAAAGCTCAACACACTCGTGTATATTTTTCAAGATAAACAATCATTTTTATGAAATGTAAAAAAAAAAAAGAATAAAAAAAAAGAAATAAAATAAAAGCAAAAACAAAATATCAGGTCAGTTGGTTAGCTTGTATATACACACGAATAAAAAAGAAAATATCACGATCCAGAGAAGGTCACTTTTTTTTATTTTAACATAAAGCATTACTATGTCTCTGATCAATATGTTCTACAAGAATTTAAAATTTAGCAAAAATTTCAATTAACTCATTATTAATTGAGACGTAAATCACTTTATTATTTTGATGAGAGAAAAAAGAAAAAGAAAGAGAGAAAGAGACTAGTGCAACGATGATTCACTGAATCTCATGCGCGTGAGAGGCAAATCCCGGAGACGACGCAGCGTATAGTGATGAGTCATAAGCCGATATATATATTCTACCAAAATTTGCCTTTTTCCCATCCTCTTCTTCTCTCCTTTTCCCCTTAATAGAAAAAAAAAAGTTATGAGAGCTCGGCATGGTAAGATAAAAAATTTAGCTCTTGCAGGAGCAATTCCATATGTACATGATTCGTTACATTTCATATTATAAACTCGGAGTGCACCAAAAAAAAAATTTTTTTCCGACATATATAAGCCGAACTTGTACATCCAAACTCTGTAGTCGAGGGAAAAATCGTACATGTATTTGCTGGGATACGTAAAAGTGTGTGTATGTGTGGTATGTATGTGTATACGTCTCAAGGACGTCGACGCATATATATACGCATAAATTATTATACCACGGACGCACGTGCACATCTTCTCGTTTTATACAAGTATATATAGATATACAGTACAGTACAGTACAGGTTATTTACCAAGCAGAAGCAGCAGCAACAGTAGGACCAAAGATCTGCTGTGAGCTTTTGTAAAGCAGTTTAGCGATCAAAGTATATCTTTATTTATGTAACAATTTAACGAAACTCCGGTGTAATTTGAGTATGTTTCATACACATGCATATACACATAAGGAATTATATATGGTTTATTGTGTGTCATTTATATGCCCAATTATTATTCTCGACCCATTTTTAAAGCAATTAATTGACACACGTGTAGGTATCATTTCAAACATTTGAATAACAAATAAAAAATTCAGCAAAAAAATATCTTATTTATTACTCTCAAATAATAATAATAAAAATAATAAATCGAGTATACTAATAAATATGCTCTAAAATTCCTAACTTCACTTTCATTCATGTAATAATAGATAAAAGTTTTTTCGAAACACTGCAGTTCCGCAAAGACAGGCTTGAAAACAGTCGATTTAAAAAAAAAAAAATACCAAGAGCGTTGTATATACACTCTCTATCTCGTCCCGGTGAACTACTGAGGATTTCGGGCACACGGCCTTCGCAGGTGCTAAAAATCACACCTTCTTTTTACGAGGCGCGCCCGAGAAAGAGATACTTTGCTTTCATGACACGTATATATATAAAAAGACACGGATCAGTAAAGAGCGAAAGGGATAGTTATAATGTATTTGAAGCAATGATTTGGCATCAACGGATTGAAGGATTATTAAGCGTTTTAGAGGTGAACGATATATAAGCAAAATTAAATTAATTGATAGGTGGCAAGTAAAGATTTTTTTTTTATAGTAAATTTGGAAGATTGCATTATGAAGAATGGAATTTATAAGGAAGACGAGAGAGACTTTTTATTAAAGCTTAGAGAATTTCAAAGAAGATGGTTTTAAGAAATTAGCAAATATTTGTTTGAACAAAACATAGTGGATATTTTGATTGGACTGATTAAATTAATTTTTTAATAATATTATCAATATAATAAAATATAATTCTAATATTTAGTGTGAGTATATGCACCGATTTATATCCAACTTACCAAAGTTGTCAACGAATTTAAAAAAATGATATCAAACTGTAGCGTGTACCAACCTGTAACAAAAATAAATTACAAATTTTCAATCATTTCATTTCCACTTTATTTATTCATTTTTTAATCATTAAATATTTATTAGATAATATAAAAACCTTGTTATACTTTTAAAATATATCGAATTCTATCTAAAATCACTCATATTTACATTTTTTAATTTTGTTTATGTTATTGGTTGAAAGAGAAAATACGAATAAATTTGAGTATTAAATTAAAGTAAAGTAAATATTAAATTAGAATAAAATAAGTATTTAATTTTTCTATAAAATATTGTAGAAAGAATTATTTATGACTCGTATATGTGAAATAAATAAATGAAAAAATAAATTGTATTATATTAAACACATAAAAAAATAAAAATTATGTACTAATCAAAAACAAGTAGTAACAATATATCTGAAAAATTTTCTTTTTAACACTCTTTTGAGCGTATTTCGATGTATGAAGGCGCTTGCACATTATCTAAGCCGACGAACGCCGGAAATTGAACCCACAACTTATGGATTCAAAAGCCTGCGTTATGACGATTAAGCCATTCATACTCGTAAGATAATAAAAACAAAAATCTTTTTTCTAGGAACATTAAAACAAGCAATGTTGGAAAATCTGTTGTGAAAAGAGATATTAACAGGACTACAAAGATAAAGGATTGTCAATACACAGGCAGCCTCTTTGTGGTCTGAATAATCACAACTCTTAAGTAAACCGTTAAATTACTTGTTTGAAAGATAGTCTAATTTCACATTAAAATTAAATATTTAATTAAAAAATTAATTTTAAAACAAGGTTAAACGTTCAATTTCATGCTGTGGCATTTAATTTTAGCAATGGCAAAAAAAAATTTACATTCAACAACAACTACGCAGTCTCAAGGGCTGCAGAAAAATATTAGAAACAATTTTAAAGCCTTTTGAATACTCAAATGAATATAATTCAGCTTGAAAGCTAAGAATGAGCAACGCCAGAAATCGAACCCACAACCTATACAGATCATGAATCCGACATTCTTCTGTCTTAGCTATTCCAAATTTCAATTTAAATAGTAATAAATTATCAATATAAAAATAAAAATTCAATACATATAACATATATTCGATACATATAATATTCAATACAATATAAAAGATGTCAAAAAAGAAAATAAAATTTTACTAGTAAAAAAAAGAACAAATATGTGAGAAATTTATGAAATATATTCTATAATACTTATATATGTTCAGTGCTTTAATTTTTTTTTGAAAAAGTACTAATAAACTTTTTGTTCTCACATATTGAAGATGCCATGCTGGTGTTCGACAAGCAAACTAACAGGCACACAGGTGTAAGCTTTTTTTCTTAAGTTCATGTAAAATAATGTTTGTCTGATTTATTTAGGCTCTAGACTTTGAGACCGAAAAAAAAAAAATTAGGTCATCTAAAGTTTTAAAAATTTGTAAGAAATGATTAACTGCATAACTACAATTAATTTTAATGAAATATAATTATGATGTATTAGTTTATTTGCATATAAATAATCTTTACTTAGATCTAGCTTGTGATTTATAAATTTTAAATATAACAATAATTTTTTATACATCCAATTATTATGTATCGCATATACATTCATCATCGTTATTAATTTAGCGGTATACTCATCGAATAAATATTTTATTTAAATAACAACTGAGATAATTTCATATAATTACACTACACTAGATTTGTCATTTTATATTCTTCTCATTTTTCTTTTTTTCTTAATTTCAATGCGTATATGAACTGATTACAAATTGCATCTGTGCATTGCTCGAACGACGACAAAAATACACCGATATATATTATCTTAAATCTTTAAAAACACAGAAGAAAAATTGTTTAACAACATGCAAACTACTTTTCTCATTAAATAAATAAGCCTCCAGGGAGAGAGAGAGAGAGTAGCAGCGCTATGTCAAATATATTTTTCCCCACTTAATGACTGTTAATCGTACGAAAAACTGATAGCCTTGTCTCTGCTTATAAACGAAGGACGAGAAAGAGACACGGCAGTATGTGTAGGTATACTATATGTATGTACTATATACGAGAGCCAAATGTGCTCGTTTAAGTTCATACAAAACGTATTGTTATTACACGAAATTGCAATTAACATAACGATAAACAGATCTCATTTAAATATTATATTCATGTATATTCGTACATATGTGTGTAGTTTTTTTTTTTTTAGTTTGAAAATATATAAATATTACTTCGATTTTGCACGACAATGGTATTGCAAAACATAAAGTGTAATGTACCAACAAAAAAAAAATAAAGTAAATAAATAAAATAATGAAGTCGTAAAAATATGTGTTTTATGCATTTACAATATGTTCAACGTGATTATGCGCGTGAGATAATTTTTAAAGTAACTTTTTAGTAAAACGAGCAAAAAAAAGGAGGAGAAAAAAAAATAGATCGCAGACTCTGCGTAAATTTCGACAGCAACTCGCCCGGGATAGTTTATGTACTTCGGTTTACCAAGGCCACGACCCAAAGAGAGGAAAGAGGCGCATTTTTTTTTTTTTAAAAGGAAAGAAAAAAAATTATTTTTACTCTGTAATTATTTTATACTTCATAATTCATACGTTTTACTTCATATTATTACAGAGCCGAATATATAATATATTCTCATAAATAACCATAAAATTAAAAAAAGAATAAAAAGGGAAAAAAGAAATTCATTAATCTTGTCAAAAATTTGTTAATAAAATAAAAAATTGACAAGTATATGAATTTCAAAGCGAAAGTTGATATAAAACTATTACACACTTTTAAAAATCCATAAAAATAATACAGCCTCTCTTATCTTTCAAAAAATCTACAGTATAGCACACAAACCACATGTATAAGCTTGCATAGTGTTAAGAAAATTTTCACATTAAAATTGTTTAACCCGATCTATACAATAAGGCTTTCAAATTCTATAAATGATTCTAATCCAAAACATTATCTCAAGCGAAGCACATACATCCTCCGCTTTCTTCCAGACTCTGTTCCGTATCATCGCTTCCTCTCCTCTCTACGCACGCATAATCGCTTCGAGAAAAGAAGACGAGTCCCAGAAGAATCAGAGAGAGAGAGAGAGAGAAGAGCCACGTCATCCCCGAGGCGTTGGAATACTTCGCATACAGCAGAGAGACGGCCTTCGCGCGTGTGCGGCCAGCGGTCAGGTGAGCGCTTTCAACCTCCCGCTGGTCACTTTTCTCTCTCTCTCTCTTTCCTTCTTTTTTTCTTTTTTTTCGAACGCTCGTTTTCGCGGGTTGGAGATTATGTAGGTCGGATACCTGTCGTGAGGCTGCTCTTTCGAGAACCATCCTCACACTGCATCGTCCCTGCTTATAGTTTGTCCAGGTTGATGATGTTACTTCCCTTTTACCTCCACTCAACCCCCCCCAACTCATCAGATACATATTTCTCTTCTGTTTTTTTTTTTCATCTCGCAACTTTTTTTTACCTCTTTTACGATGAGTCGAGTGGAATTTGTTAAATAGAATAAAAAAAAAAAATAAAAAAAGAAGGATAGGAAATAATCATTAAAATGAGTGACCAAGGCTTTGTAGCATTGCAACACGTGGGATTAGGGGAGCTTTTACATATAATAATAATACAATATAGAATTGTAAAAAAATTAAAAAAGAAAGTATGAGAAATAGAATTGGTAAAGTAATTGAAGCATATAAGTGCCTTCGAGGACGGTAAGATCAATGTCTAAAAAGGAAAGCAAGACACAGGAGCTACTAATAAAAATGTGAATAATAATAGCAAAAACTTCGCTAGACACAACGGCGACACGTGTCTAACGTTGTTTCGCTTTGTGTATCAAAATGTCAAATGAATGTGCTAATAAAATCACTGGTCAATTTACCGGATATTTTAAAAACCTCCTTGAAGGTAATACATTATAAGGTGTTGGTGAAAAAACTGAAAATAAAAAAAAAAAATCTAATAGAAGATCGCTAAACAATATCAGATTTAATTGTTTCGATTCCTTGCATCATAAAACGTATTTTTAACACGCAACTTCACTGTAAAACCAATCATAAGGCTTCTACACGTTTTAATTGTGTAGAAACTAAACGATACTGTATATAATTCAAAATCGATTTTAATTTTAATTTTTTATTTCTTTAATTTTTTTATACTGTGTTTTTGCTTTTATGTATACACAATGTCAAGCTTCCAACCAGTGTAAAACGAGCAAATGAGAGAAGGAGAATAAACGGTATGTATCGAGTGCAACACGCGATAATCTACGTTTTTCTTATGAAGACATACATACACGTAGATACATTCATTTATACATATATATATATATGTAAACACTTGTGAAAAGACATAAAGCCAAGGAGTTTACAGGGAAAAATCGTGAGACCGTGTCGAATTGTGGTATGCAACGTAACGACAAGTGTGTAAGTTTGTGTCGCAATTTTCCATGTAATGCAAGTTTCCAAGGAAAAAAAATAGAGGCGTTTATATTATATACATACCTATAGAGCGAGATAGATGTTATATTTGTATGTGTGTATATACATGACTGACTTTCCCTATGTTACTTTTTAAATTTTACTTTTGTTATATTTATTGTTGATGAGAAATTAATAGTTCTAGTTAAAATTGATAAATTTTGAAAACCTTTCGGGCCTGATGATATTAATTATTTTTGTTGTTTTTTCTAACTGAAAATTTTAATTCTATTTGTATGTTTTATCTCAAAATTTTAAATACAAGAAACACAATAGTAAGTTGATTTATCATCGCCCACAGACATGAAGAAAATGTCATTAAAGAACCAAAGTCATTATTATTGAGATGTTAACGATTTTTTTTAATTTTTAATTTAATTTTCATTAAGTATATATGTTAAATAAATAATTATTAAGGCAAATAACATAATTAATTAAAAAAAAAATAAATAATCCTATTATAAAAGGGAGACGAGCCGTAAAGCGCAGACATATTGTCAGCGTTTTATTCGAGCTTTTATTGATCTATTTTAAAGCGCAACCATATTACATTACGCAAAACTAATAATTTAATTAAATATTATTAAAAATATTACTTGTATTATTAAAAAAAACATATATGTAGATAAATTAAATAATTTCCAAAGATGTTACATTGTAAAACTTGCAAGATTTAAATAAAATATAAAAATATTTGGAATTTTCAAATTTTTATCCTGTTTATAGACAGAAACCATATATACCTTAAGTCAAACTCAAAAGTCCTGCATAAAAGCCAGCACAGAAAAATGAAACAGTCATAAATCGTCTAGAGAACAATAGAAGAAAAAGATTATAAGAGATGCGGAGGTGAAGGAGGGACGACACACACGCACACACGCACACACACACACACACACACACACACACACACACACACAAACTACCATAGGTCGAATTCTTGCGAAGCACAAACATAGCGCAGGCATTAGTCCCAAATGCAATTATAAACCGCCTCTTCATCTATATCCACGCACTATCCACCCCGTAACCATAGTTCTCTTACTCTCTTATGCGGCTGCTGCTGTCGCGTCCTCATCATCCTCGCACCGGAGTCTGCAGAGAGAAAGAGATCCATTTATACGCGAAGACGCGCCGCCGAACGACTAATTACAAAGTTCCATTATATGCTTAGGTCATTAGAGGGGGAACCCCTAGCTGAGGCGATTTAGCGAAGGGTAGAGAAAAAAAAGTCAAATTTAAAATGGTGCAGAAAAGAAGGAAGAGGAGGAGGAGGAGAACTCGTAAAATTCGTAATTATAGTCGGCGAGTCGAATCCTTTTGGGAGCACGAGGATGAAGAGAGGCGCTGACGAAAGGATGACGAGAGGGCGAGTATGTTATATATAAGTCGCGAGAGAATATTGATGAAAAGAATGGTTTGGAGAAGGATAGGAGAAATTGATGGGAGAAAAAAAAGGAGCCCATCGTCTTTGTGTGTGTGTGTGTGTGTGTGTGTGTGTGTGTGTGTGTGTGTGTGTGTGTGTGTGTGTGTGTGTGTGTGTGTGTGTGTGTGTGTGTAAGTCGTAGTTGTCGAGGGAGGGTTATTTTATAATAAGGAAGTAATGTTAAATGAGGGTAGTTGTGGTATATTTTTGCTTGAATGCTTTTTGTAACTTAATGAAGCATAGTTTGACTTGAAAAAAAAATTATGTTTTAGCTTACTTAGAACTTATTTTTTATATACTCTGTTCAAGATAAGGCAAAAGCTTTTTAATGATTGGAAGAAATGTAAAATAGAAAAATTTATTGAATTATTTGTGAATGGAAGTATGATATCCAGTTTTAAATACCTATTTTACACGTAAAATTAGATTATGTTTATTAAGATTATAGGTAGTATATTAATTTGATCGATTTTTACAAAAAAAAAAAATAAATATACTTTAAACAGAATCATACTTATAAGACTTTGCTACATAGATGGAAGATTAAATGCTTTACCTATGTAATATTTATTAAATTTATTTTTTCTATTTTTGTCTTTTTCAAGCACGTTCTTTATTTACAGAAAGAAAAAAATTGACACAGCAAAAACTTCCGGAGCCAACAATCGTCTGTGGCTTATACGGACATGTAGGTACAGTAACAGCCGTAATTTATTGCCAAATTGCACTGCGGCCTTGACGTTACAAATGGACAATGCACAATAAGAGACGCTTGCAGCTTGTGGGAGTCGTAGATATATATATATATATATATACTATATACTGCGAGTGCATTCAAATGCGCCAAGCGTGGTTTCGTTATTTTAATTTCCAAACAGGACGAAGGTTGAATAAAAAAAATAACGCGATTGCAGGCTCTTTAGGTCGAGCATTCATAAATTTGAACGCTATTGGTGGATTGCTGGTTGATATAGTTGATTTTTTTTTTTTTTTAATTTTCGATTAGTCCTTTGTACCAAAAAAAAGTAATATTTTTCATGGATATATGGTAGTATAGTATGAAAAGTTTAAGTTGGATACTTGAATCTAAACTTATTAAGAGCTTACAAAATTTTCAATCTTAAATTAGTTTTCTCGACAAAAAAATCATGAAAACTTATGAATTTATGCAAACAACGTAAATATAATAGTCAAGAAAGTTCATATATAAAGTTATCCTACAAACTTAACTTCTAGTTCACGAATTATTTGAAACCAAACGGAGTAACGCCAAGAAAAAATAGTGTTTCTACATATTTTAGGTTTAAAACGAAATCGTTGCATTTAGTAGTTAGCAAATAAAAATTTTTCTACATCTAAATGCCGAAAGATTAAGATTTTTTTGTTTTTCAGAAAAATAAATATTATAAATCAAAAAGTTACAGAACAAAAAAAAAATGCCTTTTTTGATTTTACCACACCACCTACCACATTCTGTTTCCTTACATCATAAAACGTATATTTAGCATAACTTGAAAAAAATATTCCCTAAGCAATTTCAAGGATTTATCTACGAGGAAGCTAAAAGTCCAAAAAAAAAAATAACAAAACAAAAAAAATATAATAAAAAATAATAAAACTGACTCTTGCTATGCAATGCAGACACTCCGGAGACGCTCCGTCATCGATGTAAAAGCCATATTGGCCTGCCCGGCTGGGTATCACAGTGAGTATATGTATATATACACGCATGCATTCCAGAGAGAAGCGTCGGCGGCGACTGCATATCGGCAGTGCTCTCCTGACGAAACTGATGTGACGGCGGTATACGTATATATAATATGGTGGCGGGAGGGCTCGCCGACCTTGGACCCTCGCGGCGAGTCCTTGGGCTGCTGCTGGCGTGGAATGTGGAGTGTGTACAGATATGTGTGTGTGTGTGTGTGTGTGTGTGTGTGTGTGTGTGTGTGTGTGTGTGTGTGTGTGTGTGTGTGTGTATGCGTATGTGCGTGTGTGGGTGCGATTGCACGTGTCTATGCTTGCAGATCTAACTATATATTATACTACTCTTAAATTCACTCTTTGCTGCGGTAGATACCAGGGATATAATGGTATTTAATATAACTACTACTACTTCTAGCCTAAAGTTGATAGAATTTATCTGCTTTACAGTCTAATTTGTTTGTTTTTTTTTTAATTTTATCAAGTTTAATTTTGGAGGCATTATTAAAACTTGTAGCTATATATGTTAATACAATATACCTTATACCTATACTTCTAATTAATTCTTTTTAACGATAATCGTAATTTATATGTATTGTTTGGACACCGTGCTTTAAAAATGAAATTATAGTACAAGTTCCCAATATATAAAATCTTGAATCGAAATTATATACTTTTTTATTATTTTTAATCTTGATAATTTTTACAGTATTTATATGTATCGTAGTAAGCTTGCACGCACCTTTTAAAAAAGAAACAAGCTCTGATATGACGACAGATGAAAAAAAACTCGAGTTTGCGTATACTATAACTCTTCCCCTCTTTTTTTTCGCACTTTTATTAATTTATCTAACTCTTACTCAGATGTTCCAAGAAAAGGAAAGCAGACGCGAAAATACGTGTCTGTAAGTATATAGAGTCAAAGAAAGAACGGAACGAATGGATAAAAGTGGTAAAGAGAAAAAGAGAGAGAGAGAAAGAAACCATGCAAACGGATTTCTTGTTCTTGCTTTGGTGCGCGAAAATCAAGCTGCTGCTGTTGCTCAAAGGCGGCTGTTGGCGCGAGCGCGCGATATATATATATATATATATATATATATATATATATATATATATGTGCAGGAAAGATCGGAAACAGGTTAGTCGAGTCGCGCGCTGCCGAAATGTGTGTACATATATACACCTACAAGCATACACACACACACACACACACACACACACACACATGCGTGTACATACACACGCACATGTCAGTAATATACACGTATGTGCCTCCGTGTATATGGTCTGAGTACACCGTAAGCGAAAATCGCATTGGTGTATAGCGAGTTTCTGATATACCTTGACGTCACGCACTTTATTAGAGCTAAGGTTTTACCTTTTTTTGTTGTTGCTTTAATGCAATTTGTATACAAGTGACAATTTGTACAATTTGTTCGCGATTCCGCTCTAAAATAGTATAGGTTTGTTAAGAGTAATCAAAGAATTTTTCACTATCATGAAATCAATTCCTATTTTAATGATTTTAAATCAATAAATATTTCAAGTGATTTCACACTGATTTTATACTGATTTCATTCATTTCAAACGATTTCAAGTGATTACAATCGATTTTAAACGATTTCATCTATTTTGATTGCTTATGTCAATATATAATCGAATTAAAAAATTATTAGTATAGTCCTGGTAAAACAATTATAAATTAGATAATCCATGATCAAATATTTGATTAATAAAAGTGCATAGTTAACGTTAAATTCAATATTTAAATGTTCTTATAAGTACTGCAATAAGAACATATATAAACGATAATCAAAGAAAAAAAGCTGTAAAAATAAAAGAGCAAAAATTATGATGATAAACATAAGCCAATAACGGCTAAGCAATTCCTCGGAGGAAAAAAATAAAAGACGCAGCAGAGACACTTTTACTTTCGAAAAACCTGCCCTGGCTGCTATATACAGCAGCATCCACAGATAGGGCTGCCATAAGGCAAGTATAGAGTGTATTATACGCAGCAGCAGCAAAAAAAAAAGAAGGAAATGAGAGAGGGTTGTCGAACGCTCTCCTCGTATATATATATATATATATATATATATATATATATATATATATATATATATATATATGTT
>JAPYZE010003401.1:0-13686 GCA_030522805.1 Leptomastidea abnormis | reverse complement strand
AAATCCTGTATAATTTAATTAAATATATAATTTAATATTAAAAATTTATTTTACCTGTGAGATGGAAATCCTGCTGTTAGAGGAACTTCAGATAAATCATCATTAATTTTCCACAAACACATTTTTGTATCCCTAGCCCCTGACACTAAAAATTGATCGTCTATCCAGCACATGTCATACACCAGATCTGTGTGTCCTTGTTCACCAACACAAAGAGGGTCCAATGTTGGTAATTTGTATACTGCTATTTCCGCATTATTCTTACCTCCAGTTGCTAATAAATTTCTGTCAGGAATAAAATTAAGAAAGTAAGTACATTGTGATCGTTTTAGATTTAAAAAAAAAGAAAAGTCAATATTGTTTGATGATTTTTAAAATACCTTGATGGATTTATTTGCACAGATCGTATACCGAAAGTCTCTTCAAACATACCATTTGATCCATTTATTTGTTTTTTTCTCCCATTAAGCAATGGTATTTGGTCTAATTTTTGTGTGCCAACATCGTACACCATCAGCTTATTACATTTGGTACCCATCACGACTTTTCTATCAGTAAGCCACTTTGAACAAAATACCTTATCCGATTTATTTAAATTAATAGTATTTTCTTTTAACAAGTCATTGCTTAAAATGTGTCGTAAACCAGTTTCCTGGTTGATTTCAGGAATTTCTTTAGCGTTTGTTTCTCGCGCACGAACATAGTCCACAAAATTATGTGATGTTCTTGAAAATTGTTTTCCGTCCAATGCAGGCTCAGCTTTTTTATCACTTGTTCCATAAACTAAAAAATCTTCTGGTGGTTTTGTAGCTTCACTGCTACTCTCTGCTATTGAGGATTGTCTGAAAATTTAAAAATATTTAATAATTGAATAAAAAATAAACATAAATTAATAAAAGAAATATTTTATTTTAAAAATAAATACCTTGGATTGTTTTGATCTCGCAGTTGTGCGTTGTAACTTCTTCCCAACAGCCTCTGAGTAGCACTAATATTTTGAATCATCGAGTTTCCCCGTGATGCCGCAATACAGTTACGAAGGCGAGTTTGATTATCACATGTCACCCAAGTATTAACTGCTGGAGTAGGCAATTTCTTCTTTGTCTTATCATTAATACTTTGATTTTTATCGTCCAAATTAGCAACCCCTGCGTTGATCAATTTTTCTAAAAATTATGATAAAGAAAAAAAAATTAGATTATTCAATTTGCAAAAAATAAGACAATTAATAAACAGATATTTTAAAATAAATCCTACTAGAATCAGCTACCGCCTTCATTGATTTTCGGCAAGCTCGCTTGCAAGCTTTCAATTTTCTAAAGGCGACTTTTAAACGATCTTCGCAGTTATTGAGTTTTTCTAATGGAATACGTCCTTGCTCTGGTTGCGAATGATTATTAACTTCAGTTTCCTCAGACGCTGATCTTTGAGCAACTTCATAAATCGAAGATCTTCCATAAGGATTTTGATTGTACTCAAATTCTCGATAAATGTTCAATTCATCTCTCATCTCACGCATGCTATCAACAATACGTGATACAATTTCTTGACTATTTTCAAAATCTTTAATCATATTAATATCGAATACAAACTCTGGTCGTGGAATTACCTGTTATAAATTATATAAAATTTAATTAATTAATATTTTTATAAAAAAATATATTGAAATTTAAAAAAAGTAAGAATTTGAAACCATTAACGAATGTTTATGATACATACCTTCCTACTACATTTGTTAATTTCAATGCAATTTTGCGAATCAAATTTTTTTAAAACCTTCGACAACATATCATAATCGATTCTTGATTCGACACAAGTGAATAGTAGGAAAAGCAAATTTTCCATCTCGCGAACATTGAGCTTTGGTTCTTTGATAAGACGCTCGATGTTTGGTTCGCGTAATATAACTAGTTCCAAGTCGATCTCCAAGACATTACGAATATTTTTCATGATTGCTTTTAAATTGGCATATCTTTGATTTTCGTCGATTGGATACATATAAAATGATTGTTTGATTGTTGGTATTTTCCTGTTGATTCAAAAATTATTTTATTATTATCAAATTTTGATTTAAAAGGGGTTTAGAGGGAGGAGGAATAGAAAGTTTTATATTAGGATTATCACTTACATCGTACGAAATAAACAGTGCATATGGACGCCATCGATAAGAAGCTCGTAAGTAAGATCTTGTGCGTTGTTTAACTTTAGATCAAAACGGTCTATGCATGTTTTAAACTGTAAGAAAAACCAATTAATAATTTTAAATTTTTTCAAAAAGTTCTATTAATTAATTAAAATTGATTTTTTTTTTTCGTACCCATTTGTAAAGTGATCCATTTACAAATTGCTCAACTTCCAACACTCCTTCGTTTGATGCCATTATATCGGAACTAAAAAAAAAATAATTGTTAAAATAAATTTACTTTGCATAAATTTTGAAATTTTGCGCTTTATGCGCAGTTGGTAAGCGTAAATGTCTGGTGAGCAGGACTGAGCGTGGGTTCGATCCCCACTCAGGGGCATATTTTTTCATTCGACAAAAATACATTAAAATTATATGTGATATGATATTAACATATTTGCTATGGTTTTTTTCAATATAATTGCAATACTTAAAAATAAAAAATCTTCATTTTCAAGGTCCATGCACTAGTGGAAATATATTTGGAGTTCTCGATTAATTTTGAAGTATAAAAAGTCTTAGCTTTAAATCACCGAGTAAATAATCATATAAATTAACTATAGTCTGGATTAAAATATAGTTTTAGACCATCGATTCTTTTATATAAGAGTATACTTGACGCTTTAATAATAAAAACTATTATAATAAAAATAAATAAATAAATAATTAAAAGAGCTAATTATTAAAAAAACTTACCAACAATTTTCGGTTGTTTATAGTATGAAAATATGATGATGTTAGCAAAAGTAAATACTCCAGCAACCAAGAAAGTTAACGAAGAACAACTGTTTCGTAAAAGTACTTGTGTACAAGTGAGAAAATCAAGACGCTTTCTTAGCTTGTCTACTCTCTAAGCGTCAGGATTTATAAATTTTATGGAATGTATATTCTTACCTGCTGTATATAGTCGGGATGTACATTCGAGTCACTTTCTGTCCACTTTAAAGTTCAAAATGGCAACATCGCACAAATTTATATATGGGTTATTCTCTAAAAACTTGTGTATATTTAATATTTTGATGCCCAAAATGGGAATTAGAAAATTTATTTATTGGAATTTTTAAATAATTTTATTGTATTGCTTATGTGGAAAGAAAGTTAGAATCTTGTAGAGAAGTGATGGTTGAAACCGTCTAGTGTGCGGGAGGTCGTCGCGGTTCTATCCCGACCCGGGGCATATTTTTTCATTCGTTGAAAAAGTCATTTTTTCAATTTTTCTTTAATTTATATTTGATATGATGAATTTTAAAGGTCTCTTCCAGTATCTCTAACTTAAAAAATGAGATGCTGAATCTAGTAGAAAAATCTCTCGATTTTCACAATCCACATTTCGAGAAAGAAAAATTATCGTTCTGGATAATTATTAGCTCAGCTACACCGATTAAACATAGAATAATATTTAAATTATATGTATAAAAAAGAAATTGTCAATATGACACAATAAATTTTCATAAATAATTCATAATAACAACGTAATAGGTATAAATATTAATTTTGTTTTATTTTTACAAAAGTAGAATGGTAGGTATTTAGGAAAGATACAAAATGAAAAAAAAAACATATTTTATCATTAAAGATGACACATTTTACAAAGTTCATCGCAATCATTTTTTTTTTTTTTTTGCAAGTTTATATAGGTTTTCATATTGAAATTTTATGCTTGGTATATATTTAAAAATTATGCATCAGCATTTTAACATTTTTATATATAATCTTATGAATTCTAATGGATACAATGGTAGATTTCTTATCATTATAAAATGAATCTTATTATTAAAAACTTATCAATCAAAAATATCACTCAAGTTATTTCAAATGAAAGACATGTATGCATAACTAATTTAAAGAATGTAAACTCTTAATAACTTGTTTTAATGCTTTCATTATAAATTAGTAAGTTTTGTTAATAAAATGATTTGAAATGAACCAAAATCTTAGAAAAAAACTATTTTACATGAATATTTCTTAACGCTAAAAAAGTTCAAACATTTGTTTGTGAAAAAGATTTCTTATAAAATTTGTATGTTCTACGTCAAACCAATCCATAGACTTATTTAAAAATTACTTACATTAATTTAGTCTAATGAATTAGGCTCTTTCTATCGAATATACATTATATAATTCATACCTATACATTTTTTAAGATTCTTCTACAATGACCATGTAAAGTTTACTTATTTTGCACATAAACGCGCCTCATCTTTTACTTATATGCATATTATCGCAAAATGTGATTGACACATTAATAACATTTTATATACGCATATAATGAACTTGTACTTTCATTGCCAAACTGCTGCATAATTTCCATTGAGATTCGCTGAAAGAGGACCACCTCCGCAGAAGAGACGCGTTCCAGATGCGTCATAACAATGTGTAAAAATAGCAGGAGTGTATGGAACGTTGTTGAATTCATCAATAATATCATCGTTAGGATACTGAAAATATTTAAATTAAAATTTTTTTCTTTTGTTTCAATAAAAATTGTAATAGCTATAAAAACTCAATTATCTTACCACTAAACCCTTCGAAGATTTCAATACGAATGGTTTAGAATCAATAGAAGACTCTAAATACTTTTGAGCTCTAACATCGTAAAACATAATCATTCCAAGTCCAGTTCCTATTGTTAAAATAGATCCTTCAAAGCTGACAGATCTAATACCACATCCACTGTATCTATAATTTACATAGTAAAACAAATTATTTTAAATATTTCTTATCTAATTTTAAACTAATTAGTTTGAAAAAACAAAATTATTACCTTGATGGTACTTTATCAATTACTTGCAAAGTTCTCGCGTCTAAAAATAATGTATACGATCGACAACCAATAGCATACATACTATTATCTTTTAACGCTATGCAAATATTATCTTGGTGTTGCGATAACTTGCGAGACATTTTCTGCTCAAATGTATCAGATGACCAAATGTGTATATAACTATTCATTGATAAAACAGCTAATTCATTGAACGATTTATTAAGAATTAAAGATCGTAATTTTTCAGCTGATTGACATATTTTTGAAGCTACAGGCTGTATAAAGCTATATTCATAAAATAAAATAATATTATTTTTTTTTTTAAATGATATAATTTAAATAAATATATAATTTAATATTAAAAATTTATTTTACCTGTGAGATGGAAATTCTGCTATTAGAGGAACTTCAGATAAATCATTATTAATTTTCCACAAACACATTTTTGTATCCCTAGCCCCTGACACTAAAAATTGATCGTCTATCCAGCACATGTCATACACCATATCTGTGTGTCCTTGTTCACCCACACAAAGAGGGTCCAACGTTGGTAATTTGTATACTGCTATTTCATTGTTATTTCCACCTCTAGTTGCTAATAAAGTTCTGTCAGGAATAAAATTAAGAAAGTATAAGTACATTGTATTAATTTAAAATTAATTTTTTTGAAAGTATTTTTTTTTAAAAAAAAAAAAAAGAAAATTCAATATAGTTTGATGATTTAAAATACCTTGATGGATTTATTTGAACTGAATATATACCGGACTGCTGTTCAACAATATCATTTGTTTCACTAAATGGATTTTTTCTCCCATGAAGTAATGGTATTTGGTCTAATTTTTGAGTGGCAACATCGTACGCCATCAACTTATTGCATTTGGTACCAAATACTACTTGTCTATCATCGAGCCACTTAGAACAAAACACCTTGTTTGTATTTAAATTAATAGTATTTTCTTTCAACGAATTATTGCTTAAAATGTGACGTAAAACAGTTTCTTGGTTGATTTCAGGAATTTCTTTAGCGTTTGTTTCTCCCGCACAAACATTGTCTAAAAAATTATGTGACATTCTTAAAAAGTGTTCTTCGTACAATGCAGTCTCATCTTTTTTATCACTTGATCCATAAACCACAAAATCTTTTGGTTTTTCAGTTTTATTGCTACTCTCTGCTATTAAGGGTTGTCTGAAAATTTAAAAGTATTGATAATTAGATAAAAAATAAATGTAAATAAGAAAAAGAAATATTCTATTTAAAATAAATACGTTTTATTCTCTTGTTCTTGCAGTTGTGAGTTGAGTTTGGCTGCAGCTTCCTTTTCCCGTAATGCCAAGATAGCATTACGAAGGCGATTTCTAACATCCTCATCATGTTTTTTATTGCTGGCTTCTGGTGTAGACAAATTTTCTGTTGTCTCGTCATTAATACGTCTTTTTTTGTTGTGCAAATTCGCAAGCTCTGCATTGACTAATTTTTCTAAAAATGAAATAAGAAAATTATTCAATTAACCAAATATGAGACAATTAATTAACAGGGACACCGGTGTATATACTCGATATGCACCAAAATAAATTTTTTTAATAAAACTTACTAGAATCAACTATCGCCTTCATTGATTTTTGATAGGCTCGCTTGCAGATTTTTAGTTTTTTAAAAGCGCTTTCTAGACGATCGTTAACGTGATTGAGTTTTTCTAATGGAATACCTTCTCCTTCTGATTCTGATTGATTATCAACTTCAGTCTCCTGAGACGCTGATTTTTGATCTTCTTGATAAATCGAGGCTGCTACGTAAAGATTTTGATTGTATTCAATTTCTCGATAAGTGTTCAATTCATCTCTCATCTCACGCATGCTATCAACAATACGTGATAAAATTTCTTGGCCATTTTCAAAATCTGTAAACATGCAGTCAATATCGAGTACGAATTCTGGTCGTGAAATTACCTGAGATGATTTAAAAAAATTAATTAGTATTTTCTGAAAAAAAAAAATAATATTGATAAAATCTTTGATGAATATTTGTACATACCTTCCTACTACATTTGTTAATTTCAATGCAATTTTGCGAATCAAATTTTTTCAAAACCTTCGACAACATATCATAATCGATTCTGGATTCGACACAAGTGAATAGTAGGTAAAGCAAATTTTCCATCTCGCGAACATTGAGCTTTGGTTCTTTGATGAGACGCTCGATGTTTGGCTCGCGTAATATAACTAATTCCAAGTCGATCTCCAAGACATTACGAATATTTTTCATGATTGCTTTTAAATTGACATAACGTTGATTTTGGTCGATTGGATGCGTATAAAATAATTGTTCGATTATTGGTATTTCCCTGTTGATTTAAAAATTATTTTATTATTGTAATTTTTATATTTAGAAGGGGCTTAGAGGGAGGAGGAATAAAAAATTTTATTAATATAAAATTAATTACATCGGATCACTTACATTGTACAAAATAAACTGTGCATATGAACGCCATCGATAAGAAGCTCGTAAGAAAGATCTTGGGTAGTGTCTAAGTCTAGATAAAAACGATCTATGCATGTTTTAAACTGTAAGAAACGCCAATTAATAATTTTAGATGTTTTTAAAAAATTCTATATTAACTGATTAAAATTGAAAAATTTTTGTTTTCATACCCATTTGTACAGTGATCCATTTACAAACTGCTCAACTTCATCTATTTCTTTATTTGATGCCATTTTATATCAAATCTGAAAATATAATACGTGATAAAATTAATTAAATTAAATAAAATATAAAATTAGTTTTTATTCTAAGTGCTATTATATAAATTTTAGATATTTTTAATAAAAAAAAAATTGTTTAATTTTTTATTTTGTACGACCATACATAAAAGTGCATTTTACGAAAAACTAATATAGATATATGATAAGAATAGTACAAGTGCGTAGAAAATGCTTGACAACGATGGTGACATTTATCGCCTGAGCGAAGCAAGTCGACAAGAGCAAAACGTCACCATTGTTGTAAATCATTTTTTACACCTGCATCAAAGATGTTTTTACCAATTTTGCAATGGCATAAGTGAAACTTCGCGCACGCTGTTGCAAAAAAAAAAAAAAAGAATCAAAAAAGCTAATTATTAAAAAAAAACTAACCAAAAATTTCCTGTCTTTTAGTAAGAAAATATGAAATTTAGTAAAAATAAATTCGCTAGCAACCAAAAAAGCTATCAAAAGAAGTCAAAATTTTGTATACAACTGTTTTTTAAAAGAACTTGTATACAACTATACGCTTTCTTAGCTTGACTATACCTTTCAAACGTCAAATGGAATGTATATTCTTACCTGCACTCGTCGAAAAGATGTTACTGTACATCAGCGTCCAGAACCTAATATGGATAGTTTTTGTATTAATTTTTTGTTAGTATAAAATAAAAATTTCGTAAACCTTAATAAAATTTTATTTATTTGTCAGTTACGTTTGGCAAAATCGAAAGAGCGATCCCGATATACACTCTATTATAATATAATATAATAAAAAAAAAAAAAAAAAAATGGAAAGCGGGTCGAAAAGCAAAAAGAAAATATTCTCAACCTACTGCACGAGTTTCCATCCTATACCTCTCCCCCCCCTTCTCTCTCTCCCAAAGCGCTCTCCCACTCAACTCGTAACAGCTGCACCTACAAAGATACTATATAGTGCTCGAATGTAGGGGAGGGATACTACGTCTCAACTAATTTTTATGAAAATAAATCTATCGATATTTTTTAGACAATTAACGAATAAAAATGCTATTAACGAAGTGTGTATTCTTATGTAAAATGACGCGCTCTTTTGATAGGTGTTACCAATTTTTTTCTAGATACCTTCGTTTAAAAGATATAAGATAAAGAGACACTTATTTTATTTTGCAAAAATTTGCATTATGTTGACGTTAGAGAAAGATGCTTTTTAGCATATCGTTGTCTACGCCTTCGATTTATCTAATATAGAAAAAGCCTCCATTATATCCTAAATCTTATTTAAACAAGCATTGGACTGAACTATTGATATAGTGTCAAAAGGATTAATAAATATTATCAACTTAGACATTATATATAAATTTTCATGATCAATTTCTTGACATAATCTATTTCTTAATTTTTTTTATTTATTTATTTTCGTATTTATACTATTTTTTAATAGCTTGAAAAATTCATTATTGCATATAGATATAAAAATTAGCAATAATTTTTTAATAATAGATCCAAAAATGTAATTAAACAAACTGTTATAATATTTTACAATATTTTAGAATGTGTAAATAATTTAAGATACAAGAATAATTTTAAGATTTTTCATATAAACTTTTTTAAGCTAGTTTAAAAATAAATTTAAAGAAATAAATATATTAAATCATCAAAGTAATAGCTAGTAATTAAAAAAAAAAAAAATTAAAGACTTGAGAAATTTTAATAATTAAAAAATTTGATATTATTTTATTAAGTTGAAATCTTGACTTTGCCTTGACAATTGTAATAGATTTTCTTGTGAAATAAAAGTTTAAAAATGTAGGTTCGCATCTTATTCAAAGGTGTATAAAATAGTTAGTAATTTACTTTACAAAAAGGATAAATTATAGGGTAAATAAATATTTTCATTTTAAAAATCACTATTTACATTTTTAATTATTCTTTATTTTACTCAAAATATAAATTAATATATACTTAATTAACCATTAAAATATTGATAAAATTAACATTGAAAACTTATAACTATATATACTTATTTTTTAAAATTGCTCGTGAATATATATATAATATGGCCTACTTTGCATAAAAATATAAGAAAATTAAAAGTTTTTGAACACTTAATCGTCAAAAAGTTAAGGAATGTCGGATGATGAGTCAAAATAAAATTCGGTTGAATATAAAGTAAAAGAAGTCAAGGCGTAGCTTAACGGCTGAGCGTAAGTTTCGTAATCCATTACTCGTGGGTTCGATTCTTGACGTCTGTAGTTTTATGCTTTCAATATTTCGCCTGAACTACTCTCATTATTAAAGAGTCAAAAAAGGCTTTAATCCTGCATCATTAACCATATTTTGTAGTAATTTGGGTAATAATTTTTTATTTTCGGAAGTTATTTTCTGACATTTTTCAATCAAGTTATTGTTTTCGTCAACATTTGCTATTTTCAGATCTAAAAAAAAAATTTACTATTAAATAAGCTGTTTTAAAATGTTACAATTGAACTATAATAAGAAGACAACTTAAAAATTCAGTTATTTTACTTTGATTTTTATTATTTTTAAATATTATAATTTAGGACTTTTAAGTATTATAATTTAAATACGTGTCTAATATTCTACTGTAACACTCGGTAATCATAATATATATTTTTTTAATATTAAAAAGAATTAAGATGCCTGGTATTGAATAATTATAAAAAAATCACAATTTCATTTTGAAAAAATATGAAAACTAAAATTTAAAAGAGTTCAAAGAAATCCCAATTTAGGGTACAGTTTTTTAATATTACACAAATATTTATAACGTAGACATAAAATTTACATCTTGTATATGATTAAACTCAGCTAAAATTCAATACTTAGATAATTGAAAAAGCTTGACTAGATCTAAAGTTACGATGAATATCGTATAATTACGAATGCATATATAAGTATACGAATGATGCCTGTATGCATTCTTTATTTCTATTATTTTTTATATACGCATAGACTTGCGTGTAACTTGCGTTACACTAAGTATATTGGATGATCAAAATAATAGTTAACTTTTTTGAAAAACATTTTAGAGGAAAATTTTAGAAAATGCTTAAATTTTTTTTCAACATAATAAGACGCTTTAACGACTTAGTTTATTATAAAAATGTTGATGAAAATTGTTAAAAATATGTAAATTAAATAATCAGTGTGATATTTTTAAAAAAAATTTATTATTGAAAATTATTATTACATAAAACAAAAACTTAATTTATATTTTTATTTTTTCAGAAAATATGGTTACGCAGATTCATTATGTATCGTATTATGAAAAAATTTTTAATTATTTTCATTTAAAACAACTGTTGATCATATCGTATATAAATTATCTTATTCCTAAGACCTTTCTTGATACTTCTCAATCGATTTTTCTTTTAGAATCTCATTGTCGATTGTTATATCTGCATAATCTGTATAAAAATGTTTAAGCTGGCTTCTACAAGATTTATTGCTAAAATCATTTGGCAGCCCTAAAATGCTTTGAAAAGTTTTGTTCTCTTTCCTTAAAAAGATATATTTTGTTTTTTTTTCCTTTGTCAAAATGTTTTGTTTGATTTAAAATACTTCGAAAGAGTTTGTTTCCATTTTGTAATCGTTCCAGTTCTATTTGCATCTTATACTTTTATTTCTATCGAGATTATTTATATATCTCGAGGTGTAAGAAGATGAATTGTTAGACGAGTTTAAGTTGAAAGCACTGTTTTTATGATAGAATTTCTTTTGATTCAACGAATTTCTCGATTGATTTTCTGTGAAAATAAAAAAAAAATCATATATAGGTATATAAAACTTCTCATTTTTTTTTTTTAAACAATCATGAAAAATCAATGGCCGAATGTTAACTTACCTAAACAATTATCGTAAACAGTTGGCCTTTTCGTAAAATTATCATAAATCGAAAAATTCATAAAATCGTACAAATCTCGGCTTCAGGATTACGCAATTTCTCTAACATCTCATCGATATATTCCTTTTTCTTTTTTAAATTCGCAAGCTCTGTGTTAATCAATTTTTCTAAAAATTAAATAAAAATAAATTATGTTATTACATTCACGATAAATGAGACATTTTTAACAAATTAAGATATCAGCATGTGCTCGATGTACCAGAGTAAATTTTTTAATAAATCTTACTTGAATCAGCTACTTCCTTCATTGATTTTCGGCAGGCTCGCTTGCAGGATTTCAAATTTTTAGAAGCACTTTCTATTTGATTTTTAAAGTCCTCGACTTTTTCTAAATAAAATTGCTCTTCTTCTATTTGTGAACAAATCTCAGCTTTAGTTTTTTCTTCCTCACTGGTTAAATTTTTTAGCAGCTCCATTTCTCGATAGCTATTTAATTCAGCCTTCATTTTACTCACGCTATCCATAACACGTGATTGATAATTATGATCATGAAACATTTTATGACAGAGTACAAATTCCGACGATGGATCTAACTGTAATATATCATTTAGTGATTTAATTAGTATTTTACAAAATGTAGTATTTAAAAAAAAAAAAAAAATTAAAAATGTTTATATACCTCTCTGATACGTGAGCTGATATCAGTGAGATCATTCCATCCCAATGTCTTTCAAGCAATTAAAAATTTTTCAGAATTAGGACCGCATTTGGTGCAAGTGATTAAAAGGTGGAACAGAATTTTCATTTCAAGAACATTTAGTTTTGGCTTTTCACTAAGACGCTCAATGTTTGGCTCGCGTAGTATAACAAATACTTGGTCCTTCTCGTAGAAATTACGAATATTATTCATAATTGACTTAAAATTGAGATAGCGTTTATTTTGATCAAGTGGATGTTCAATTCTTTTATCAATCATTGGTATACCACTGTTGATTGAAAAATTGTTGTGATTTATTAAAAATTTGCATTTATAAAGACAAAAATTTAGTTAATGCATATTTAAATTGAATTAAATTTGTTTTACTTACGTTTCGCAGAGCAAACGACGAATATGGATGCCGTCGATAAGCGTCTTGTAAGTAAGATTGTTAATTTTTGGATCTATTAATTCCATGCACGTTGTAAACTGTAATAATAACACAGATTAATATATTGTTAAATGTTTATTTAAAAAAAAAACTTGTAAATTTAATGCAAGATTAAAAAGTAAATATATTTTTACCCATTTGAATAATGGACCACTTGTGAATTCCTCCACTTCGTTTATTTCTTTGATCGATGCCATTATATCAAAACTGAAAAATTAATAATTTGACGAGTTCATTTTATGATTAAATATAAAGTAGGTACACTATTTCTAGATAATTTAATGGGTCTGTAATATTAAAAAAGAAAGCCTGATATACACGATGGAAAGCAATAGAAGAAAAAAAAATCTTATAATAAATTATGACTATCGTGTACCATCATTGACTTTAGTTCATAAAGTTCTATTTTACGCTCTATAGCAATTATATTAATAAAAAACTTACCTAATGTCTTTTGACGTTTGATGTGAAAATCTCAAAATTAATAAACAGTAAAAACGCCAGCAACCAAAAAGCTAAAAGAGAACGAAGTCAAAATTTTGTGTCCAACTGTTTCGGAAGTCAAAATTTTGTGTCCAACTGTTTCGTAAAAGAAATAGTGTAGAAATGAGAAAATCAAGACGCGTTCTTAGCTTGTCTACTTTCCAAGCGTCAGGTTTTATTTTATTAATGGGATATATATTCTTATTTGCACTCGCCGGAGAGATGTACACTAGCGTCTATAGAATCAAATACAGTTTTGCATTACTCGTGTGTTATAAAATATTCAATAAAATAAAACAGCTGATAAAAGCGTTTTTTCGATAAATATTTTACTTGATGTAACTCAATGAATTGTATTTATTTGTGAGTTACGCTTGACAGGGTTGAAAGAGCGTTAACTTTGTTTCCGCAAAAGGCAATATAAATATTGTGAACTTCATATCTGTTACTAAAGCAGAAAATATAATAGTGTATATCATCCGTTTTATAACTTTTTTTTTACGATTTATAAAAGCTTAAAAAT
>JAPYZE010003399.1:0-21411 GCA_030522805.1 Leptomastidea abnormis | reverse complement strand
AATACAGCATGAGACAATGCCGTTTTGGAAGTGTGACGTCAGAAGCTGGTAGAATCGTGCAGTGCGTTGAGTGTGTAGAGTAAGGTAAGGTTAGGTGCGAAGTTGACCGCCGCTGACGCGACAATTCCGAAACGGCATTGTGCTCATGCTGTATTAGCATGAGATTACTGAAATAAAACGGCATGGGGCAGCACTGCCGTTTCGGCATTGCTACCATGCCAAGCTGACAGAACTTTTCTTTGAGTGTAGCAACATAGCAACAAACTATGTACCAAAAAATAAAAAAAATATACTTTTTCTTTTTCCTCTTTATAATCAACTAACAAAAAAAGATTCAATCATACGCGCCAAGACACAAAGGTCTTAAAAAATTCAGGAGGATATATAGGCTGACGATATGGAGCTACAGCAGCAACAGCAAAAGCAGCCTCAGCTCTTCTTGCACAAAAATAAGAAGAGCCAAAAGGAAGGCTCGTGCTGCCGCCTGGGGCAAGAGGAAAAGAAGACGGGGAGGGAGGGCCGAGGAGAGACAAAAAACGAGTCCGCATTCGGTTGAAGAGGATGCAAGAGGATAGGAAGGAGGAAGGAAGGGAGGGAGGTATGGGTGGACCTTGTGCAGCCAGGCTCGAAACCGCAGGCCGCACAGTCAAGGTAACGAGTGCAATGCCATTAAAGAAGAAGCCGGCGTGCAACAGGCTGTGTGTGTGTGTGTGTGTGTGTGTATGTGGAGGACGCGACGAAAATATCCGGCGCGCCGCCGCGGGATGCGGTCGCGGACCCTGTACTGTGTGTTCCCTCCATGCTCTCTTACAGAATGTACGACTCGCGATGCAATAAAAAATTTTGTGAGCTGAAATCGAAATAAAATGGATGAAACAGAATTTTGTTGTAATATTTTACAAAAATTAATTTAGATAATAAATTTTTTATAGATCTTTTGAACTGATAAAAATTCTAGTTTTAATTATTCAACATTTTAATTGATAATAATCGTTAAACATCTTTTTTAAAAAATCATAATTCAGATATCATCAAAATTTAAAATAGAATGCAAAATCCGGTCCTAAATGATAGTGAAAGTAGTATGCACACCGGAAGAAGCCAAAAGAAAGCGAAACTGCATTCACTGCTTGTAATATGTGATTCGCCATGTATATTTTTGGACGGCCATGGCCCTCGGGGCCAGTAAATATACACACACATTTGCGATGCAATGCATGCATACATATGTATATGCAACGAATCGAGTTAAAAGAACACAGAAGGAAAAAGAAGAGAAAGAAAGAAAGAAAGGAGGTAATGATGGCAGAAGGGGACTGTGGCAGTAGTAGTAGTACATAAAATTGTGATGCATTCGGTACACGTCTCACGTTGTTGGCCCAGGTCAGTGTATACATACGGCCC
This sequence comes from Leptomastidea abnormis, assembly GCA_030522805.1. Taxonomy (NCBI): domain Eukaryota; kingdom Metazoa; phylum Arthropoda; class Insecta; order Hymenoptera; family Encyrtidae; genus Leptomastidea; species Leptomastidea abnormis. Next base: position 20,007 of record JAPYZE010003399.1, on the reverse strand, counting down.
CTACGACAACGAAGCATGAGGATATAAAGAAAGAAGGGCGAGGAGAAAGAGGAGGAGGTTTTTGTCGCTGCGCTCGACGTCGACTCAGCGAAGCGAATCAACGAAAGAGAGAAAAAGAGAACAGGCCGAAAAAGAGAGGCTTCCGCTGCATTCGCGCCATTAGCACTGTAGAGAAGGTATACACATAAAAGGGGTACATGCATACACACAGAGAGAAAGAGCAGAGGGGAACCGGTTTTTGGTAAGCGAAAATAGGAACAAAAGAAGGCCCGCAGCAGAGTAGCAGCAGTATGGTAGGGCTCAACCAACGAAAGCGAGAGTGGCCCGGCTGCTGCTGTCGTCGTCGTCGTCAACGAAAGTGAGAGTAAATGTGCATGTGTTGGATTATATGCAGGCCAGCCGAAAGTGAATCCGGGGCTGCAGCTGAGTAGTAGGTTGGGAGGCTCTACTTTGACGATGGCCCGCTGGCCTCCATTGCGAATAACTGGGTGGGATGTATATATATGTATAACCGAAAAGTCGGACGAAGAAAGTGAAAGGGGTGAAGCAAGCAATGCAGGCTCTCTGAAAAGAGGTATAGAGGACTTATGTTTTTTTTTTTTTTTAGAGGCCGCCTACCTTGAGATTTTGAGGATTGTTTTTTTTTTCTTTTTTTTTAAGGATGGCGGATGGTATTTTTGGGATTAATGGTTGATGAAAATGTTTTGTAGAAAGGTTTTATTTTTCAATAATTAATGAGATATTTATAATTTTTATATGATTTTTAAGTGTTTATTAATTAGTTTGTAAATATTTAAAATTAAAACTTAAATTAAAGTAACCACAAATTAAATATTTTAATATTAATATTTTTCAAAACGTTTAACATGAAAAGGGCTAAACTAACGTACTTAAACAAAAAAATCTGATTAAAAAAATAATCCACTAAACCACTTCTGACAAAAACCAACCCACTTAATTTTTATTGTCTTGAAAAATCTCAATTTTCATCCCACAGTAACAGCATCAACATTCACCAATATACCTAAAATAATTATAACCAACAAACATTGAATGTATGTATAACTAAAAGAAAAACTCAATCAAGTTATATATACCACAACAATTCCAAATAAAACGTTAATTGGAAGAGAGTAGTAGTCGTCATCGCTTGCGTATACGCGAATATAAGGGAAATGAAAAACGCTTGAATCTCGTACGTACTACGAATGAGAGAAAACGAGAAAGAAAAGCGATTTTTGTATTTACCACGTAGAAAAAAATAAAATAACAGCAGTCCGAGAGAGAGGTATAGCGTCCGGTTGTATAAAGCGTGTTAAAAAAAAAAAGAGCCCTGAGTGTAAAACGGGTAGTTGGAAGTTAGTGTAAAGCAAAAAAAAAAAGAAGGGGAAAGAGAGAAGCGTTTGGAACAAATGGCGAGGTTCGTGTATACATACAGTATGTGTCTCCACATTTATGCTTGTACTATGTGTGTTTTTCGCGATTACGAGAAAGAGAGTAGGGATTGCCAAAACGAGTGTGCTGTATGTGTGTATGTATACCTACAGAACAATCGCTGCTTGCGAACCCGTACATACACATATACGTATATGCAGTGCTTGTGTGCTTCACGAAAAAAAAAGGAGGAAGTGAAGAGTGGGGCCTGAAAAAAAAGGGGTTGGAGGCAGTGAGACTCACTACGCGAGCGAAAATGCTAAAAAAAAAGAAGAGAGAGAGAGAGAGAAATTGAGAGAAGTGGAGAGAAAGAGAGTGTATGAACGTATTGTTTGTATATGTGTGTATGTAGCCCTCTACTTCGCGCTTTTATTGTCCCGCGTGCGCTGACGCGGTTCTGCATTTTTTTTTCTTTCTCTCGCTCTTTCTGTTCTACCACAGGTTTGGTTGGCATGGCGAATTTAGTTCTCGCTTTTTTTTTTCTCTTTCTTTCTCTTCGTGTGTTACTCCAGCCCTTTCTCTATATACATCTCTCTTTTTCACTTTTAGCAGTTTTGTATATGTGTACTTGCTACGACGTTTCAGTACATGTTTCGTTAGTTCACCAGGCTTGAATGTACGAACTTTTTTGTTAAACGATTTTGGGACTGAGCACATACTATGCGATTGTAGTATTTTGACCGATTAATTGTTACAATATTTTCTTTTTTTTTTCAATTTTGCACAATTTTAATATTTGTTTAATGTAATTATTTTATTATATAGAAATTTGACATATTTCTTATTTAAATCAAATAATATAAAATACATTTTTTTGTAATTATAGTTAATTTTTAAATTTTTGGGTCAGCGTGCATAAGTACATAAAAAAAAAAACAAACATCTTTATCATTTCAGAGCAAAGAAATAATATACACAAAGATAAAAATACAACAAAAAAAATGAGCACATGAAGAGGAAGTCTGGTAGGCTCAAAAGTGTACCAGACGCCGAAAAAAAAATACACGCAAAGGGAGAAATAAAAGAAGAAGAAAAAAAAAGCAAGCCCGAACAAAGAACAGAAAAAGAAAGAAAATAAAATAACAAGACTCGAGATGCGGTCAACCAGCCTATCCCGTATAAGTAAAAAAAGAAAAAAAAAAGAGAAGGGGGAGCAGCAAAGAAGCGATGCAGTTACAGGGCCAGAGGGCCAGAATTGAAGCAGCTGCCAAATTTCCCTCTCATCATGGGCCAAACGAAAGCGAGAGTCTCGCGTGCAAAATATATACAAGAAAGAATCTCTTTCCTTTTCTTCCTCGTTAAAAGCGTTTAGCGACGAGTTTCAGAGTTTTTGCATTCATTCGTCGTCGACGACGAGTTGTCTGCGGCTGTGTTCTCTTTATATTATATAGCGAACGTGGCAGAGTTTAAGTTCGTTGGTTTTTTTTTTTATTTTTCATGGTCTCTAAAGGGGAGAAAAGAGAGAGAGAGAGAGAGAGAGAGAGAGAAGGGGGAAGCACGTTTGCACACAAGGCGCGCCTGCAAAAAATTGCAGCCGAATATAATGGTTGGAGAAGAAGGGGAGGGAGGGGGGGGCAGGGAATTGTATATATACAGGGTGGCCATTTTGCCCAAGCAAGTTTGAAAAGAAGGAAGGCGAGGCGAAGCCTTGAAGGTTTATAATACCCAGGACATTGGGGGAACAAGAAAATAAGAAGAAGAAGAAAAAAGAATAAGAATGAGTATAGTGTGGTAGCCATTATTTAGTAAGTTTGCGGCCATGTCTGTTTTAGAAATTAAGAAATAATATTACAATTATGTTTTTTTAAAAGTACATAAATATTTAATTAAGCTAATCAATTATTATTAGATTAATTGTGATTTTAATTAGCATAAAATTATTCGTCAAAAGGCCTACCTACTCACAAATAGTCGACAGCAATTAATATCGCATTAATCAAGAACACACAAAATTTATGTATATATCTATGAAATGCAGTTTACCAAAAATTAACCAGCTAATTTACTAATGCGATAGTCAACTATACCCCTACCTATAATATAGGTATATATAACTCTGAAACCGTCCGAAATGGGCACTCTCGGTTTTCCGCAAAAGCTTGGATGAAAATGTGTGTATGTATGTATGTGTGCTGGTCGTATTAGCCGAGAGAGAATTCACCAGCTTTGCCTGCCTGCGAGAGCTAAAACGCTTTCCCGAGGTGCGCGCAACAAGTGAGCTGCTGCTTCTACTACTGGGCCGTTTAGCTCTTGGGTTCACTATGTGAATATGTGTGGGTATATAAAACTCGCTTTAGTTCGTGATGTTAGTTTGAAAGTTTGGGAAAATTTATAACTACGGCGGTTCTTTAGTGGTATGTATGTGTGTAAGTGTTGGATTTTGTGTGAAAATTTTTTTTTTCTTTCTTGATCGAGTAAATCGTTTTATATATGCTTCAAATCTTTGGGATTATCGTGTGAAGTTTTTGATAGGTGGTTTATATTGTGAGTGATAAATTGGGTGTTATAAATTTTATTTTATTTTTTTTTTTGCTTTCAATTGGTGGGTTTGATTATACGTTTGAGATTTTATTATTTATTGGTGTTGTATATGTTGCAAATGAAAATTTGAGAAAAAATAAATTGTATGTACATATTTTGAAATGTTTACACAGTTGATATGTTTATGTTTCAAATGATTTGTAAATCGATTATTGATTAATTTAACAAAGATATAATGAATAAATAAAAAAAAAATTATCTTGTTTAATGAACCTTATTATTTTTTATTATCTAGCATTAAGAGTAAAAAAAAAAATGTTGATAAAAATAAATTTTTCTTCCAAGCTAAAGAACTATATAATTAAAAAACAATTGCAGCTTGAAAAGCTCTAGAGAAACAATAAAACGAAGCGGTTTTTGTTATTCCCTCATTCCGAGCTATTAAGCTTACCAAGCGTACAAAACAAAACAAAAAAAAGAACCAAAAAGAAAGAAAGCAAAAAAAAGACCCTCTACCCTCTCTAAAGCACACGTCCCGTCAATCGCGAAAAACACCTCTGCCCTCAACGAATAGCCGAAAAAAAGAGAGAAAGTAAAAAAAAAAAAGTAAAAAAAAAGTGAAAAAGAGAACGACGTATAGTGTGGAAAAAACGCATTCATCAAGTGCGGGTGAAAGAGTGCAGTATGTGTGTGTGTGTGTGTGGAAAGGGGGGGCACAAAGAGAAAAAGAGAGGAGGAAGCAAAAAAGCGAAAGGCGCGAAAGCGGAAACGAGAACACACCGCGATTAAGCCTTCAAAATCCGCGGTGCCGAAAATTCACCGAGCTACAGCAGCAACAGCAGCCACTAACATTACTACCAACCGTTTACACATGTACATACACATATACATACACCTACACAAATGAGTTTCACAATGCAGAGCAGCAGCAGCTGTCCTCCCTTTCCCTCTCACAGTATAGTCGGCTCTATTTGCGAACTGCTGCTGCTGCCAGAGCTTTATATATACATATACATTTACGTACACATACATACACAGTGCTGGCTTACTCCGAGTGGAGCAACAAGTAGGAGGCCGAAATGCACTCTGGCCGTGAACCCACGAAAAAGAGAGAGAGAGAGAGAGATGTGATCTTTCTCTCTCCCTCCCTTGCTTCCTCTTTCTCACTCTCTTTTGACTGTATATACCTATATATACGAACGAGAGCGGGCTATGTGTATGCTGAGAGAGCTTGGATTTTCAGCAGCCGCGAAAGCTTTTGCTGTCCACGCGTATAGGTATATGTATGTGTATGCATCTGTATATAGCTATATATTTTTGGATGGAGGATGTTTATACGAGCGTCCGGTTAAATTGGAACGTGTGTTGCTACTGCTACTGCTGCTGTGGATTTTTGGGAACACTTGTTGGACGTGATGAAAGCTTGGAGTGTGAGGGATTTTAAGTGAATGTTAAACGCTCGTTTATTCTTTTTTTTTTTTTATTTTTATGTTTAAATTTTTTAATAAAGTAATGTTGACATTGATAAATGTTTTTTGTTTTCTTTATTGTAGAGAGGCAGTTTTTAAAGTCGAATAAATATACCAGCATTTGGTGGGCGCGTGGTGATGTATAAGGTTTTTTCTGATTTATGCATCGCATTAGGAATCTTTTGATATATATATGTATACATTCGGTTCGACAGTTCGTATTGTAATTTATGTAGAAAAGTCAATAAGACCTTCTTTTTTTTAGCAAAGTTTGAAACTAAAGGGTGACAACATGATTTACACACAAGATTTTCACGCAAAATAACAGAAATTTTTCATTTTGAATTATTTTTGTTTTGACTTCTTTAAAAAAAAAATTGACATATATTTTTATTTAAAAACTTACTCACAGTCATCTACATACAAAGATTTTTAACACATATATAAGAGATGCAATAAGAACAACCATAAACTCATTTCATTTTCCTAAATGACTTCACGAGAATATTTCAAAATCATTTATGACATTAACAGTCGTAAATGTAGCCTTTTCCAAGGTCCCCTGTGTGTGTGTGTGTATGTTTCCAAGTCATGCGATCACTTCGAGAGGAGCGCCCCAACAAGTGTGTTATATGTATATATAACCCTTCTCTACTTACTATATATGCAAAACAGAAGAAATAAAAAAATTTTGCAAATAAAAAATTAGAACAAGACGGCAAATATCGCCTACAGAAAAAAAGGGGGGCATATGCATAGAGATAGATAGAGATAGAAGCCACGGATAGAGTCGTCGTCGTCGTTTTACGAAATCTTTCTCGTGTATATATATATAAAACTCCACGCACGCAAGAGCATTTCCCAGCGTGTAATCCCCACTTCTTATACTCACTATAAACGCGAGGTGCAATAATAATTATCGCATACCGAGCGGGTAAAGCGATCTCGAAGCCCTGACGAATCTAGAAGTAGAGAGAAGGAGGGGTATAAGGGGGAGAGGCAACGAGAGAGAGAGAGAGAGAAAAAGAGACCCGCGGGTTCTGCGATAATCCAACTTTCAAGGCTGTTCGAGCGCAAGTTCGAAGGCGCGTGAAGTCGCGCGAGCGCAACGAGTTAAAAGTATATAGAGAGAAAGGCGAGGATTGACGCGGCCTTAGAACCACTACCACCACCATCACCTCCACTACTACTAATCTCTTACTCTTTCGTGAGTGCGTGATATTTGTATATGTGTATGTGTGTTTTGCTATTATTTACGTAACGCCCGCGCGATTGGACTGCGTGTGCAAGGCATGAGAGACGCTTAATCTATACTATATCACTATTCTCCCCTTCCCTCATTTCTGTAATCGAGCTTTTTTTTTTTAAGCGAACAGGCGTGACAGTATATTATGTCCGGCGCATCGACGTTGGGTATAGTATCAAGATTTTTACTTACTACGAAAAGCTTTTTCGGTGAATTCGAGTAATTGGACTTTATAAGCTCTTGAATGCCGAGAGGAGTTTTACGATTTCTTGGAAATTACTTGTATTATTTGATATAAAATTTTTTTTGTTAGTTTATTGTTGCTATTAAAAATTTAATAATTTTTATTTTAATAAAAATATAGTTAAAATTTAAATTTTGATTGACGTTATTTTCATATTATAATAGAGTTTAGCTAAATTTTTTTAAATTACCTTTTTTTTTTATGCAATCATACCCTTATCAAATTCTGTCGTTACTAAATTGAAACTTGAAGCAGATCGAATTTTTGTGAGGCAATTTTAAATTAAGCGTTATTTTTTTTCTTTAATTAACAAGAATAAAAAAAGAAAATATTACAAAAATTCAAAAATTATCTGACAATTAAATTCATATATATCCAAGACTCAGCAAACTTTCAAATTAAATCCTCAAACGTCAGAGAAAAGAAAGAATAAGAGAACAGCAGTAAAGCTCGAACAGCAACAGCAGCAGTAACCAGCGGCAAGAGACAAAGAAAATCCCAAATAAGAAGCTACTCGCAGCAGCCGCATAGCTTTATCCCCTCTTTCACTCTCTCCATGGTATGCAGTTTCATGCGCATCCTCCTCTGGACCAGTATTATTATATCTACTCACTGGGATCCATGCGTATATATACACATCTCAAAGCACACATGAGACACACACACACACATATACAAAAAAATGTCATGTATGTACACATACACAGAAATGCAGTTGTTCGAAAACGTCGCAATATACCATACATACAGAGATGCATATATGCACGTGCAAGAGAAAGAGATAGATAATATATATATATATATATATATATATATATATAGAAGCTGTGTACGCGCACGCAATCAGCGAGAGAGGAACCCGGGTTACATACACGAAGACAGCGAGCGCGTACAGTAAAAGCTTAGCAATAGCAGGGAGGGGAAGGGAGACTGTTATAACAAAGACAGATAAACAGATATACCTATATAGGTAGATGCAAAATGTGTGTGAGTGTGTGTATAGATAGCCTACGTCTATGTGTATACATAGAGAGATAAAGAGACGAGAGGGGAAGAGAATTGCAAGCGGAGTGCATATAGGTAGCGGCATTATAGAGTGAAGGAGAGAGAGAGAAGGTGAGGAGGAGAGAGAGAGAGAGAAAGAGAGGTGATCGCTGCTGCACTCGCCTCTCTCGGTTCCGATACGATAAGCTGCACCGCTGCCGCTCGCGCGAGATACGGTCAAGGCCTCGCTCGGATGCCGGCGTCCGTTCTCTTTCCGAACGATGGAGGGAAAGGAGTACGAGGAGGAGGAGGAGAGAAGAGAGGGATATAAACTCTTCCCCTCCTCCTTCTCGCGTTCACCGTCACCGTGCAAACCAAGCAAGCAAGCAAGCAGGAGCTGCAATGTGCAAGCAAGTTAGGTAGCAGCAACAGCAGCAGCGAAAGGGAAGATTGAGATTCGCGTTATAGGCACGTTTTTTTTTTGCTAACTATATGTATACGTGATTTCTGATTCTCGGTGCTCTCATAGTTGTTGAGAGTGTTTGTATAGTGATATGGGTGTTGCTTGACTTGCTCTGGGGCTACTATATATATGTTGTAAATCGAGTTATGTAAGCTAATGTGTCCGCTAACGAAACTGCTTTGATAATATATATGAGTTTTTTTTATAGCATTTTTTTTTCTATTTTCAAAAAGAAGAGGGTACGGGGGAATTGTATAGTAGTCTGCTGGGGTGTGAGTGAAGGAAACTCCTAAGAATCTAGTTGTAGATTTTTATTATAATGAAGGTATTAATCTTATCGTTGCAAGCTATGATAGCAGTGGAGACTGCATGCTTTTTTTTTATTCGCTGAATAATTGATAATATTTCTACTTATTGAATTGTAAGATGTCTATGAAGATAATATATGATAGAGATATGTATATGTAATGCAGTAATGCTGTTGCCATTTTATTTTTTTCAAAATAAAATCAATAGCATAATTACTGACTTTATTTTATACTTTATGGGGTATACAGCGCTTACTATATTTGAATGCAAAATAATTCTATTTTAATAAAAATATTTACATTGCAATTATTATGGATATGTGGTATTGTACTGTGTCGCATTAAATTAGTATGGTGTGTGTATGCAACTAGTTTAGTTTGTTTTATTTAAAATTCATTTATATGCAAGTTGCATTTGTCTCAGTAATATAAAGTCACACATATTAACTGATACATCAAGATCTTTTTCATTAACAACTAGTTACGTACACCAATAGAAAAGAAATAAAATACTTTGTTTCTTTAACGTCTCAATAAACATTCAAGCTATTATAAAATTATCTGAACTTTATTATAATAAAACCATTAACTTTTAGAAACATAAAACAGAATATTTGATTACTATAATGTAATATTAACAATTTGATTGTGAAACAAAAATTCTGGTCAAACAAAACCTAAATTCAAAACTTTAAAACCAAATCTTTCAATCTTATTTTGATTCTAATATTCTATAGGTACTCAAATACATAAATAAATTATTTTTAAATAAAAAAAAAAATACATACCTGAACAACACTGTTGAGGGCGACGTAGCTCGATAGCACCTCCCAGCAGGAACCGACTCAAATCTTCAGGTATCCTCACTCACATCTGACTTTTTATCATTTGCTCACGATAGCAATAGCATCAACTGATCAAAAGTCTCAATTCAATAAACATCATAAAGTTTAACGCGAAGAAAACCGAAATGCAAATTTAAAGTTCAACGTATTTTAATCGAAACATAACCCTAAACGACTGCGGCGTTTTGCATTTGCATTCTATACCGTGTGTATAACCGATAATCACTTGCGATTACTTTTTACAACGAAGTAAGAAATACAGACTTGTACTTTTCAATACATACCAACCGACTTATACATTAATCAATATAATAAAGTTATAATCGTCTTTTTCGGCAGTACGTCACTGCCACACGCATATTCCAACACTAACTAGATCGCGACGGTTTTTGTGAAATTTCAAAAAGTTCGATTTTTGTAACGGACAAATTTGACTGCAGCGCTGTGCCGCTGTTGTGAAGCGCTATATAATACTATAGCTGCTAGCAACTGTCTTTGTCGTGTCGTCGGCTTATTATTATCGTTTATAAGGTGAATGCACTTTCATTTTTTTAGTGTGTTTATTGTTTTGAAAACATAAGTATGAAGATGCAAGTCGATCGAAAACAGATGTCTCGTACGCGTATAGAGAAGCTGATTGTCGTTATATGTGCAGAGCAGATTCGTCGATGAAAAAGCCAGCAGGAAACGAGATGAAGATGTATTTTTCAATACGGAGTAGCCATGGCGAAAAGGAGATGGAAAGCGAACATCGAAGTTATGTGAGTAATTTCTTTTTCATCTCATCTGCACGATAATATTATTATGATATCGACGTCGATTGCGGTAATTAGTATGTATGTATTAGAGGTTAGTCATACGAGGCTAGCGAAAATTCGTTGTTAAAAGAAAGTCGAACACATACGTATATGGTATTACTATGACAAAACTACTGCAATTTAGCCCGTTAAAAAAAGTGTAGCGTTCAATGATAAAAACCGAGTACGATAGAGAAAGACAGGCGATGCATAATAGACTATATATATGTATACCTATAATATAGCCCGTATATTTATACGTTGAGTCAACGCATCTGCTTTGCATTGCCTTTCGCTCTCTTTATTATAGCCAGCTGCACAAAAGCTGCGATTATCAACACACACATAATACGTATCTACATACACGTATACACATATTAAGGCCGAAGACCCGGTGACTTTTTAACTTCTTCGATCGAGCCCAGCCCACCAAATTCCAAGTATCCAATATAAGTATGTATGTACATGTGCATATTATAAGCCCACTGACCGACTGCATTACATATTCGTATGCGTGTTCGACCTTGAGTCCAAAATAAAAAAAAAAAAAGTGTACCAAGACCCATTTCTTTCTGGACTCTCCGGCTGTTTCTTTCTTTCTTTCCTTTACTTACTTTATGGCCCACCTTGTTTCCTCCTTCGCTTTCTCTCTTTCACTTATAAGAGAAGCGTTGTTATAAAGACCGGTCTTGTCTTTCTGTTATTATGCAATCGTATATTATAAAGTTTTATAACGTTCAGATTATAACCGATATAATTCGTTTTTTTATTTTTTAATAATTAGATAATGAAAAAATGGTGTCAATATTTTCAGAGGTACAGGATGCATTTGAAAAGATCATTATATAAAAATAAAATAATTCATTTCAGCAATTTTTTATTTAGATTATAAAAAGTAATCTCATATAAAATAATAAGTGCGTTTAACAAAAAGCATAGTTCTACTTTTTTTAAACATAAAAAAAAAATATTTTTTACTTAAAAAAAAAAAAAAAATGGTCATAACTGCAATAGTGAGGCCAGACGACATACATGTATACATACAGTAAAACCAGGTGCCTCCTTCTCCTCCTATACTCTTCGTAAAACAAGTGCAAGCGGTAATAACCGCGCACAGCCCGCAGCTTACATAAGGTATATACCTATACGCTCGCGCGCGCACGGCCAACCGAGACGGCCAGGTTCATGCACCTATAATGAAAGGCGCAATTGGAAAGCGGGGTGTAAAAGGGGAAATAGGAGAGGGAAGGGGAAAGGAAAAAAAGTAAAAAAAAAAATAAAAGTGAAGGAAGAGGAAAAGAAGAGGAAAACGAAAAGGGAAAAACGGTGGAAAGGATTTTTTTTTTTTTTTTTTTTTTTTTGAAAGGGAGAGGAATTTGTAGGTCAATGCGAGCGTTGACATTTTTGCGGCACGCCGCTCGCAGTGCTGTGCTATGGCTAACTAGCTAGTATATGCAAGCGCAAATGTTTATTAGCGAGTTGTAGGTATACGTGAGTATATAGAAGTCATTGCGGTGTGTATATGCGAGAACTGCTATAATGCTAGTAAAGCGCATTTTTCTTTTTCTATTCTTCTCCCACTTACTACCCTATATTCCTCTCGCTTAGTCTTTTTATTTTACTTATACTTAAAAGCACGACGTATACAGTAGCTTTCCTTGCTTCTTTCGTGGTGGTATACTAGGAATATAATAGTTATTGCTACTGTTGCAAAAAAAAGCTGTGATTTCGTTGTCAGATTTTAGTTTAACAACTGAAGGAAAAAAAAAATTGTCTGTTTGTTTTATGCCGCCACTTATTACGCGTACTGAGTCAACTTATTAGCTTGACGAATAATTTTTAATGATTTGTATTTACAAAGGAATGGCTGTTAAATTTAAATGTTTAGAAAAACATGTCTGTGTGTGTGTATTGCGTAATTCTTTATGCATTGTAAACTGTTATGGTTTTTATCAGATTTTTTTTTTCAAATTATTGTATGTAAACTGTAAGATAAATTTAGAGTTTTTGCAGATTGATCTACAGGTAAAAATTTTTACTGAAAATTTAATAAAGATATTAAAGTTTGTGTTCATACTAAAAATCTATCACGTTAAATGTAGGTGTTAGATAACGATATATTTATCGATGGCAAAGTAAAGATTAATTTTATCAATTAAAAAGCACGTCGTTCGACGTGACAATTTAATTTTAATGATGATTGTTATCATAACGAGAAAGCAAGTATATTAGTGGGAATAATAATGAAAAGTGTTTGAAAAAATAATTTCATATAATCTTATCTAATATATTTGTGTAGCTTATAATATATATTTATTATCAATTCATTTAAGAAAATTTTGTCTAATAACAAAATGTGTTCATTGTTGTAAGTTCTTGGTTTACCATACTAAAAATATTACTTGATATAAGAGTCAGCAATGGCTTGGCTGACTATGTGACGATTTCGAAATCCTCAGGTTGTGGGTTCGATTTTCGGCGTATGCCAGTTAAGTCATTCTATAAGTTCTTTTCGAAATATGCTAAGGGTAGTGTAAAAAGAAATTAAAAAATAATATTTTTAATAGCTACGTAGCATTTGTCCTGGGTTCATCTTGGGATTGGAAAGCTTTTCTTAAATTAAAATTTTTTTTATTATATGGATTATAAAATATTATTTATCAAAAAATGATAAATTAACAAAGTTTTCGTAGAATTTTTACACGCAGTTAATTACAATGTCACGACAAAATGTCTTATCTGTACTAGCAAAAAGATTATTCACATCCGTTTCAGCAGCCATATATATATTTGTGTCTAGGAAAGCCTAATCAGTAAAGTAAAAAAAGACTGACAAAAATTTAAATATTCTAGCATAAATAACTAAAAATCATATTTAGCTAAAGGAAAAATAAATTTAAATATTATACAATAAGTTTAGTGTCAAGTTGGTAATCTGTGACACATATTTTTTTTGTTTTTGTTCTGGATATCTTTTACGACCTAATAACTAAACATTATTTTAAAATAGCTAAAATAATGATAAAAAATACTTAATGTTACATTGATTTAATTACAATAGGTATCTTAATAGTGAATCCTTATAATTATTAGCAATCCATAATTAATCGTCAATGTTAATACCCTCCTTAACATTTTTATTTCACAACAACAAAAAAAACTAAACAAAATACACGTTACAAATAACAAAAAAAAAAATATCTAACATTACAAACACATAATCATACATTCGTTAAAATATGCAAAAATAATATTGAAATTCAATATATACACATAACTCATCGTACTGTGTCTACTTTATAAACACGCCTACCAACTGCGCCACATTCACTTTTATTTTATAAAGAACAGCCTAAAAAAGAGACCGGCTGCTCACTTCTCCATCTTCTCTCGCTTTTTAACGCGTAATAGTACCCACCCATCAAAAAAAAAAAGTCTGCTAGCTAAAACGAACGAACGTATAATACGAACGAGAGAGAAAAAGAAAGACCGAGAACGAGCGAGTAAGATAAACCTGTACGCACACACTTAACCGCACACATAAAAAAAAACCAAAATGAAAAAAAAAAAGAAGTTGTAGGAGTAGGGAGGAGAGTATATTCTAGCTAAGAAGGAAGCATATAAGGAGCAAGTTTCATAAAAAAGAGAGCAAAAGAAAAAAAAGCTAAGAGAAGTAGAAGTGGGGGAGTTGGAGGATTTGCTAAAAAGTAAGAGGACACAATATGTGTGTGCGTGTGCCTGCTGTTGCTATACGATCGTTTGCCTCGCCTCGGTTATAATATAGTAGACGATTTTTCGGTGTGTTAAATGCGTGTGTGTTTGTGTGTCTGAGCCCACGGCTTTGAGTTTGAAGAGTGTGTATTTAAGCTCCGCCTCCTACTCTCCTACTATATATTCCCCTCAAGTATAGAAAGAGAGAGAGAGAGAGAGAAAGAGAGAAACGGCCGTTCTAAACAAATGAATCATTCTCCAAAATGGCTGACTCGAATTTAGACGCGTCACGTGTCACCTCCTCCACCCCCTCCTTCAATAGTTGACGCGCCCGTGTCACAATAAGTGTGTGTATTATATGTGTGTGGGTGTTAGTAGAAGCCGAAAAACGTTGCTTGCGAGTATAATAATAACGTAGTGTTAGTCGTGTATATATATATATATGTATAAGTAGTGATCGGAGAAAGAAAATGGAATATTCAGAGATAGGAATATTTATTTCGTGATGGACTGAAAAAAAAGGGATGTTCGTTCTCGTAGTCTCTCTCTCTCTCTCTTCTCTTCTCTTCTCTGAATATTTATTAGCTCTTGAGATGAATATTTTTGCTGGAGAATCGAAAATTATTAGCTTCGTCTACTGTATATTCGATTTTTTTTTCTTTCCTTTTTTTTCGAGACTTTTCGATGTGCATGTGTTCTATTTATTTTGTTAGTTGACAATTTTTTTTTTTAATACTTATTTGACAGTTGTTATATTTAATTGACCAAATAGTTGACAATGTTTATCGGTGCTAAACGACTTGTTGTTTTGTGGAACAATTAAAAATAAAAAAAATTAAAAAAAATTAAAAACTTGTATCAGTTAGTAGATATTGATAAGGACAAAATGACAGTAAACCACTTTAATAAATAAAATTAAAATTACTTATAACTATAATTTTAACAAATTAACAAAAATTCATATCGGAGTTAAATTAAAAAAAAACCTATCGATCAAAAATCACGTTTACCAAAGAATAACATCGCTTACTAAAAAATATCTCACACGAACGATTTCCCCTACTATTTTATCTCTCTCCCCACTTAAAAATTGTTCGCGCGAGCGCTCACGCATGTCTCGTCTTAAATATACATACATACATACATACATACATACATATATAGTTGCGCAATCGTTAGAAATGTCTCAATAAATTCTAACCGGCCCAAGAGCTCCGTCACTCTATATATGTATTGCAAAGTGCGAAAAACATATTATTCGCTTTGATCTACATATCTATAAAAACACAGTATATAACTATCATGTATAGGTGTAGGTTATCTTTATAACAAAACAATAATTACTTTTTTTTTTTTTTAATTTCCTTACGACAAATGTATTTATAAGGAACCAAGATTTAAAAAAATAGGTATACAAACGATATATAACACATACATACAAATATACATATAAGCAATCAAAAGAGCTCACGTTTCTGCCGAATGCAAGCCTCTCATGCGTCGCTGTCGTATAGTATAGTATAGTATAGCAAAAAACGCAATCGGCCACATACATAATATATTCTCTCTCACGTACATGATATTATACACATGTATACATCAAATACATACATATAAAATAAGACAGAGAACCGAGTTGTACGTGAACGACGACGACGTCGCTGATCAATGACATTGAGAGCCGATTCTTGCGCTCTTTCTGTATCTGGCTATTTTTGCAAATTGAGCCTTCTATTGCACCGATCCAGCCTGTTACATACATATAATATCCTCAAATCACTTCAATAACATTTGTCTTGATTTTATATATTATACAAGTGTAAAATAAACTACTACGACAAGTACCTATATACTTGCAGTCAATTTTATATACGCGAGCACCTCGTTAGGTAATTATATTTCATTGGTACGATTTAAAAAAAAAAAGAGTATATTCGCATATACACACGCTATATGGAGACTTAATTTCGTCACTCTCTCTGGTGCAGTCGCACGGATATATATCTATATAGCTGCGCAAAAACTCCGCTGCACTGCTGCAGTTTGCCGTGTATATATACATATATATATATGTCATATTATATGTATATATATATGAATCTTTTATCGGAGGGGCCTGTGGTATCCGGAGCGCATATACACCGAGGCCGTGTTATATTATATACATACATGTATACTCAAATATATACCTCTATATATATATGTAGATCAACTAAACTGGAGTATATATACGAGAACGTTCAAAGTTTTTCGAGCTGTCGTCAGAAGCGTAAGCGTCAAAATATTCGCGATAGTGAGCTAACCCACCACATTTATACGTAACGTTGGTGCATTTATGTGACATTTATTACGCGCGGTCTTGTTTTTTTTTTCTTTTTCATTTTTTTTTTTTTTTTTCGTTGAGCCTTGCAGATCACGGAGTCATTAATTTTTGTTTATCGATAGTCTATGTACGTAAGTGTATGTGTGTGTGTGCGTATACATGCGGTACATATAAATAATATTCGCGTGCGCGTAGAGTATATATAGGTAAAAGTGCGAGCGTGAGCGCTTATAGTTTGTTTATTTCACAATTATGCGGCCTATTACATTAGGCCGTCTCAGGGACTCTCAACTATGGAATATTATATACATATATATAATCCATTGAATAAATGTGTAATAAATAACGCCTATCTCTAACGCGGTTCTCTCTCTCTCTCTCTCTTTCTCTCTCTAGGTGTGGATATAATACTAACACTCTCTTCTATAATATGAGCAGTATACATACACTATATAGTTTGACTTAAAATATACAAACAAACAAAATAAAAAAAAAAAATCAATTGTGTTACTAAAATTTATAAAAAAAAAAAATTTTTTATTTTTTTTAAAAAAAAAAAAAAAAAAAAAAAAAAAAAAAAAAAAAAAAATAGGCGAAGCTTTTTGTCTCGCGAGAATGCTAACTGCTCTCTGGTATCTTTTTTTTTCTCACTTTCAACTGACCTTGCATTTGTAAGTTGCAAGTAGTGGTTTTATTATATATGTATATACAACGACATATGAATGAGACAAATCGGTGTATAGAAGTATATCGGTTGGCGAATTGCTACATATCGAATCTTAATTTAGTACAGTTCTCCCTCTCTTTTACACTCTCTTGCATATAATGAAATTTAATAACGAAAACATTTTTTTATTAACGTACTTAAATCATTTATTTTTATTTTTCATTTTTTTTTCTTCTTACTAAATTCATTTTTTTTTTTTTATAATCTAGACATTTCCAGAAAAAATCATGCAATTGATCCAAAGTGTAATAAATGACAAATATTACACAAGACAACCATATTTTTTTTTTTTTTTTTTTAATTACTCACATTCCCATAAATTTATAAACATCCGTTAATCCAGATTAAATAATTCAAAGCTAAGAATAAATTTAAATCCACTATATCAAACCAATATCATTAATATACTAACCCGCATAATCACAAAAATTCTTAAAAATTCAAATCCACACAACAAAAAAAAATCATCTTCTCTTCTTCTATTTCTTATTACATAATCACATTAGTCCATCCAAGCAAATTTACAGCACTAATCACACGACATATATGTATAAGCAACACACGCAGTCTAAGCAAGTCGTTGGCACATCCATACCAATACAAAAAACGATAGGAAACGATTCGATATACATACATATAAGCTTACACACATATACATAAAATCTCATCGTCCAGTACCTATATACATAAAAGATCGCTTATATATACATTATATAGCAAGCAAATTCCAATCGTAAAACACGGAGAGCAACACGACTTTAAGTTACGTATACATATATGCATATATAAGTGCATTATACATGTTCTTTCTCTCTTTTTCTCTCTCACACACTCACTGACTTACTATATACCTATATATTCCATATTATCGCGCGTGCGTTCAAATGTATATATATGTAATATCTCCGAGTGCAAGAGACTCGATCTGTTATTTCTTTCTCTTTCTTATATATAGCATTCGCTTAAGCTCTGTGTGTTAGTGGGACACACGCGAGAGAAAAAGAGAAAGAGTAAGAAAGAAAGAACAGTTTGTAATGTCAAGATAATGGGAGCCGCGACTTACCGTGTGTGTATATATAAGAGGGGCGCGGCTTATGTATAATAAAGAAAAGAGAGAGGGAAAAACTATCAGAATTTACATGTCCCATGGAAAATTCTTTAGTTTTTATTATAGTAGTGTTTTTGTGTGTGTGTGTGTGTGTGTGTGTGTGTGTGTGTGTGTGTGTGTGCGGGCGTTTTCAGTTTGTAGCTAATTAATTTTATTTTCTGTACGTTTTTGCTTGGTATGTATGTATTTAGATTTTGATGAGAAAAGTAATTATTATTTTGTTAGGCGAGAAGGAAAATTTTTTTTAAATTTAATAATTCATGGATTCTTCTTTTCCCATTTCTTAATTTTTTTTTTCGAGTATTATTGTACGAACATATTAAAAATTTTCGCTTATAAAACTGTATATAAATGTATGTATAGGCTGTTGTTGTCGATTGTGCAAATTGATCAGCCTATAAAAGGGAGGTGTGCCCTGCAAAGCATGCCTAGCCTACTGTTACTAGCTCTCTCTCTCTCTTTCTCTTGTGATTTGAATAAATCGTTAAAACGCGCGAAACTTAACGACCTCGACTAAAGTGAAGTAGATGAAGGGAATAAGAACGGGGGTAGGGAAGGGGGGGATACATATAAACCGGCACGACATAGAACGGGCGATTGTCAATGACAGTGAAAGCTGATCTAGGCGCTTGCCGAGATAATCGAGTTTTGCTACATAGGTATGGTTTATAAAATAGAGAGAGAGAGAGAGAGGGGGTGAACTTGCACGCCTATATGCTTGGTTGCTTGGTTGGTTGTATGTATTAGATCGAAGGACTTCTTTGTTTCTTTAAAAAATTAACTTACCTCGATTAAAATTTAGGTTTTGTTTTATTGGCAAGTTTATAAAATGTGTGGGTGGATAGTTGGTGTAGATATTATATACTTGTGTGGTTGTTTGGATGTTGGTTTGGATTACCGTTAAGGATTACGCACTTTTGCGTGTGTGTGTATTAGCTTTTGTTATTTTTATTTTCTTTTCCTTTGTGTTTGTTCAAAATTTTTCTTTTTTGAGTTTACAGATGATGATGATGATTGTAGTTAGTTATGAAGGTGAGCGAAAGGAAGTGAAGAAATTATAAACTTTTCTTATATATGTTACGACAATTATTTGTTTTGATAAATGTCGTTATTGTTGATTTCACACTACAAGTGTTTTTGTATTTGTTAATACGAAAGTTTGATAAGATGAAAAATAAATGAGATTTTCTTTTTTTTTTATTATAAATTTAAAAGTAAAATATTCAGTTAATTGTTAAAACTTGATAATTGATACAGAATATTTTAAAATTAATTTAAATCATATATTAAAATAAAAAATCTAAAAAAATAATCAATCTATATCATAAAACACAACATCTAAAAGCTTTTATCTTGTAAAATCCAAATACCTAGCAATTTGAAATCAGTACTAACCAATAAAAATAATAAAAAAAAATCCTATCGATACCAAAGACAAGCAAGAAAAAAAAAAAAAAAAATTCCTTCTATAAACGCGCGCATCTCTACAAATCGTTGAACGAATAAGCGAAAAAGCGCAACAGCAACAGCTCCAATCTCTCAACGAATTATCTTGTCCTTGGTTAGATCAATCGATTCAACGCCTCTCATTCTCCCTCCAATCCAACCCAACCACGATATATATTTGCAAGAGTTCGAATCAATGCTACACTCATACATACATACATACATACATACATACATATATGCGTATAAACACACACACACACACACACACACACACACACAATTATATATCTGTAATATCTATATACATACACATATATGCGTGTATATAGATATCGTTTATACATACATAGTCTAGAAGGGAGTATAATATAATAGATGCAATGCCAAGATACAGTCACATGCATCAGAGAGAGAGAGA
>JAPYZE010003398.1:683-13781 GCA_030522805.1 Leptomastidea abnormis | reverse complement strand
ATCATTGAAGTTAGTTTATTTGTGATATTATTATTTTAGCTCATAAAATTATGAGAAAATGTTATTGAATTTTCCAGATTTAACATTTAAAATCTAATCTTCTATTTTCTATGTTTATTGAAAATGAATGCAAGATCGTTATTATTTGCACAGAATTTAATATGTAAGTTTATTATTTATGAATTTAGTTAAAAAAAAATATTTTTAATTATTTTTTTAAATACCTTTTCTTTTTGTTTAAGACGCTTTTAGTAAATCTTTATTTCAGCAAATCTTTTGAAAAGCGGCAGAGTTTGTAGATTTGAAACTTTAAAAACAGCAAAGAGTAAATTGGACGGCATAGTAGTCCATAGACATCAAACAGATTTTTAAAGTAAAATATTTACTTAAATTTTAAAGAGAATTTTAAAAAATATTTAGGTATATTTTCTTAAAGGAATTAATAAACAGCAACAAACTACTGAGTTTATATAAAAACTAGTTTCAGAATATATTTTTTGCCGCTTTGAAAGTTTCGTAAAAGAAAATCATTCTTAATTTTAAGTTTTATTGATTTCTATAAGGAAAGAGAAAATTCGTGAATTTTATATTTAAGTTAAAAAGATTTTATGTTTTTAATTTATTTATTATTATTTGTTTTTTTAAGGAAGTCGAAAAAATTTATGGTCACTACCTTTCAGTACTGAATTTTGGTATAGTTTTTAGAATCTTTTCGTTATTTGATTAAAATTTCAATATACATATATATTCTTATTTTCGCAAGTCTGCCAATACTGCTCGCGTTTAAAAAGCCAAAATTATTGTCTCGATGAGAATATATGGCAAATGAAGTGTTTACCATTGTACAACACTATGAAAATATTCATTTACAAGTAAAGGCAAGGGATTATTTAACAATTCAATAGTTTCTATGAAGAGTATATATAAGAAAATAGAATTTTATATTGTAGTCATTTATTTTAGCAAAAATTAAATTCAAACTTATTACTAAAGCATTTAAAAAATACATCGATTTTTATATTTTTTAATTATTAAAGAGATTTTTTTAATTTTCAAAAGAGTAAAATTAATTTATTAATGTTTTAAATTATTTTAACAGTACATAACGAAGAAAAGTAAAATATAAGTGAAAATAAAAAATATTTCTTTCGTTCTATTCAAATCTATCACTGCAGTTCATTCTTAGCTACATATTCAAACGATTGATTTTTAAATAAAAAAAAAGGGATCTACTTGTCATTGTGATTATTTCGTTTATTCTTTTATTTTTTTCCCTTATATGCAATCGTATCAAGCTTGACAGATTGCCAAATGATTCATTCGTAATAAAAAACATCGGTTTTTCTTAAAGAAACGTTGGAAAGCACTCTATATGCAGCAAGATTGAATTTAAGCGAATCAGCATGTTAATTTTAAGTTTGACAATCGATAACGATAAGTTTTTTAATGAATATTATATTATGAGCTTTTAGCAATAAATTTTTAAAATTTTCATAATTTTATTAAGAATTTTTTACGAGGGTTATTTCAATTTAAAAATAGAAAAATTTTAATTTGAAAATTGTAAATTTGAATTAAATTTTTTTTTGCTTTGCATGCTCTCGTAATTTTTATGAAAATGATGAGAGTCAACTTGGATAAATTCTGGTTATTTCCGCTCTAGTAATTTCAAAAATTTGTGTTAATTACTTTATCGAATTATAATTTCATAATTTCGTTATGTACTTTTTTTATTTTTAAACAAGATTATTAATAGATTTAATTTTAAAATAAGCAAGACATAATTGTTAAAAAAATAATTATGTTTGTCTTCCCAAAAATGCATCATATCTGACTAAGCAATATATTTCTTATTAATGTCATAAAAGACACACGCTTAATTAAACGTTTCAAGCTCTAATATTTTTAACAACATTTTATTTATTTTTTTTTTTAAATTTCTTAATTGCCTTTACTTGATATAGAAAAAGTGTTAAAAATACTCGTCAAGATATTTATTTATTTTTTTTTTATCAGTTTCTCCTAATCTCATATCATTTGTTTTTTATATTTTACTTTACAACAACAATAACATCAACAGTAAAAATGTAACTTTTTAAAAAATCTGTTCAAAGCGCCATGCGCGACTCTCGACTCTCGTGGGTGTGTTTGTTACGTGTTTTTATATAATGTGCGTTGTTCATACCAACGTCAGGATCAAAAGCAAAAATACGATTTACAACCATTACATGTCGCGTAACTTCAACATTCCTATTTTTATTATTTTTTTCTGCAGGGGGAAATACGAGCGTAAAGTCAAAAATGTTCGGCAGCGCCAAAGTACCGTTTTTTATTTTTTACGCGAGAGCGAAATGTGTAGTGGAGGTAATCGAAAAAGCGAATGTATGTCGCACTTGTGGACCAGGATATTTTTTTGTCACAAAAGTCCAGTCTCACATACTGAAAGTAATGAATATTTTTTGCCCATGTCTCTCCATCGTTCGCCTCTATTTTTTTCTTTCGAATAGATAATATTTTTTTGCGTTTTTACGAAAAAATACGATTTAGCCACTACTTGAAATTTTAATTTTAATAAAAAAGTCGGTTTAATTATTGGATCAGATTTTTACTAATTTTATAAATAATTTATATCATGTAACCATTAGATTTTTTGCAATACAAAAAAAAAAAATTGTTAAAAGCTTTAATTAACAGAGTACTGAAACTTCTCTTTTTTTTCCACACAGTAAAGCTCTCACGTTGAGCTTACGCACCAGCGATTCTCATAGTGCATCACATCCTGACCACGCACTGGAATTTAAGCGAAAATGCAACGCGCTCGCGAAAATTTAATTGACAGGCGCGTTGACGTTGCATATAGTGAAGCTTTAGAGAAAGAAGCAAATTCTCATGCGCGGTAACACTTTAATACTCGGGATTTACATCTACAAATAACGTTTTGGATTTACGCTATTTCAAAGCCTCTTCATCGTTTTTGTCAAAATTGCGCCAAGTGATTTTTATACATGTTTATTTCCATTCATTCATTTCCAGTCGCTGGATTATCATCTGTGCGTTACAGGGTTAGCTTGCGTAATGAAGATTTTCAAAATTTTTGTCCTTTATGAAGATGCAAGTGTAACGAGACGATCATTTTGGAATTTTTCAATTGATATTAGTAATTTGATGAAGCAAGAATTTTATTTTTTGTTGATCAAATTTATATAGCATCATGATTTTTATTTTATAATTCACATATTTTATTGCATTTTTAAATGTATTGAGTGGAACAAGAATAAGAATTCGAATTTTCAGGTAGAATTACAATAAAATTGATTTGATATTCTATTATTTGTTTGTATGTTTAAACTTTCCGAAAGGAATTACTATATGGTTCATCATTAATTTTATTGCTCTTTTTTTTTTTAAATTCACATCAGAAGCGTAGAAATTGAAATTTACATGCAATTTTATATATTATTATATAATTATTATTAGATATATAAACGAGAGTCTCGTGTGTAAACACTAAAATGGTATATAAAGTTGAAAACGCCGTCCGTCTATGATTAAACGTTTATTCATTATATCTTTACAAATAATATTATATACTTTTATTTAGACGATCACAAGTGATATTATTTAAAGAGATATTTTTTTTTTTGTCAAAGATTTTTCGTACAACTTTAAACTTTATAAAACTCTTTTTTATTATTTTATTTTATATAATATACGATCTCGATCGAAAGCATCTACTGTATATTAAACTCTTTTATCATTTCTACAGGTAAATAGAGATATATATATATACGTTTAAAAGTCAAGTAAGAGAAGTTTCGTTTATGGGAAGAGAAAATAGTGTTAAAGCACAAGAGTTCATTTGAGATAATCGATTTTTTCTTTTTTTTTTTGTTTTATACAATGTATAATTCGTTCGCAGTTTTAATCCTCTTTTTTTATATTTAATATTAATAAGTTTAATCTCATCTTATGATTTACTTAATCTTTTATCATCATCATCATCATCATATCAATTTAACACATTACACTTTACTTTTCACAAGTAAATTCCCTCACAACTCGATATCTGACATATTTATAATATTTATATAATAATAGTATAATAATAATTATAATTATAATTATAATAATAATATATACCTATCGTAATTTGTATATATTCTGCAGTTGTTTCTTTATTTTCTCTGACTTAAACTCTAGAAATGAGCACAAGACGAACAGATTTACATCTTAGGAAATACACTGGAGTTTAGTATATTATATTTATATAATTAAATTTACACCGTCGCTTTATTCTTTTATTTATTTTATTTTATTTTTCGAATCATGTATTACGTAGAAACGGACACGAGTCGCTTATACACACACACACAGCTTATATTTTTTTACGGCCCCGCGACATGCCGATTAAAAAGCTGTGGTCTGTCTTAACAACACACAAGACACGTCGATGCGATAATTATAATTGTTCGTTCGTTTAAGTCGAAGTGCTGCTTGCCGAGGCTTATAATACATATTTTCCATTGTGAATCACGTCTCGCGTTACATCTTTACGTTGAAAAACGCAAGGCTCGAATGTAATAGGATTACACGCTGATATATTTTTCTCTTATCGGATGTTACATATACTGGACGCGCACGTGCGTTTTGACCGTAGAGGAGGAATAAAATGAATTTTGGATGGGATGAATAGAAGGTAAAAAGAGCGTTTCACTCTTTGGAAAAAATTTTTTTAACGTAAAAGTAACACTACAATCTCAATGATAGTAAACGAGGAATGGATGGAAGGCGTGGATATAATATTTTGTGACTGATAAACATCTACATGGCATATTGCGCATATTATCTATTTATTTATTCTGTTTCATCCGATTTGGAGGACTAAAATTTAACATTGCTCGCGATTGAAATACAAAAGTTTTTTCATAAACATATACATTATGTGTGTATAAATAAGTTTATAACGCGATATACATTATACATTTTTTTTCATATATATCTAATTGCGCGCAAAGACATTAAAAAATAATTAAATATAGGTATATTTATAATATGAGCGTTCGATTTTTTTTTTTCATTTATCTTGGGTATAATTAAAGATTTATCAATGAGAAAAAAAAATATACATCCACGAACGATCGCCACTGTGGAGTATGAATTTTATACGTGACTTTGAATCGCATTTTACTGTATCTCCACTTGATCTTTAACTTTGAAGCTTTAACGTTTTATTGACAAAGCTATATTTTTAATAATCAATCATGAGGATTAAAGTGAAGAAGAAAAATGCAACTCTCGTCACGATGTTCGCGCGCGTCGCGAGAGGCGAGTGTCAGAGTCTCGATGCGGCAGATTCCGTACATGGAAAGCTCCGCCTTTTTCCAAAAAACTGCCTTATCCTCCAACTTATTCGTAAAGTTAAACGTAACAAAGCCTCGTATTTTAGAGTACATTAAAAATTAAATCCAGAAAATAAACGTCGCTATAATACAATGCAGTGCCATCGTACATAGAACTGCCAAATCGAGACAAGGACGCGACGAGATAAGCCAAGCGCAGAGAGTCTATTATAATCTCGCGTCGCGCGACTCGCGAACCCTTTGCTTTTTTACACGCGATAGCGATACACACATATCCTGTTTCGATTCTTGATTTGCTATTAACACAGACGAGCCAAAAAGAGAAACAGAATAAGGTACACAAGGGTGGCGTTGAAATTTTTGTCTCTCTGCGCTCGACAAAAACAACGTCGCTATATATTATATATTATGGGCGACTGCGCGCGGACTAGTCTGTCATATCATATGAGATTTGGGTTGTTTTAATTTTTCTTTTTTTTTCATTGTTATTATTTTGCTGGAATTGCATTATCGACTAGCTTGCGGTGGACACAAGCGCCTTGGACCCAGTGGTCCCTGGAGACTTCCCCGTACCCGCCGCTTCCTCGTCGACTTTATATCCCTGTTGGCTTGTAATTTTCTTTGAATTCTTCTATTAAATTAGATTACACTTTATTTGAATTATTATTTTATTTAAATTAAAAAAAAAATCAATTGTTTGAAGAATTCAAAGATAATGCATTTTTTAGAT
Source organism: Leptomastidea abnormis (assembly GCA_030522805.1). Classification (NCBI taxonomy): domain Eukaryota; kingdom Metazoa; phylum Arthropoda; class Insecta; order Hymenoptera; family Encyrtidae; genus Leptomastidea; species Leptomastidea abnormis. The sequence goes on along the minus strand of JAPYZE010003398.1, from coordinate 7,691 downwards.
ATCATTTGGGAGTGGCAGCTTGTTCGCAGTTGTTTTCCATAATGAAAGTTGGATATAAAAATTTTCAAAATAATTTATGTTTGCTGTGATGTCAGTAAAAACAAAATTTAAAAAAATTATAATCGTATAAAAAATTATAATATTGTATTGTTTGAAGCTATAGTGTTAGATGTTAGCATTGTATTTGTTACGGAATACATCCGTTTTGTGCTTGATGCAGTGATTTTTGTCTCGTTATTAATTAAAGTATAAGCATTTAAACGAAAAGATAATTTAAATATAAATTTACAGTTACGATTATAATTTGTATATTATAAGTAACTATAAATCTTTGCTAATTTTTGTCAATTTATCATTTACCATCCTATATGGTATTTGTTATTTTTTACTGCATATTAACACAACAAAAAAGAATACATAAAATGTATGCATGGTCACGCAAAAATAAATTCAAAATCACACGTTCGGCAAATCCAAAAGTTTTTATAGATATTTGAACAATTTTTAAACGATTAAAATATTCTGCACAATATTCACTCGTTTTCAACAAACCAAGGGATTCACACAACAAACAATTTAGCAATTACAAAAAAACAAAAAGGAATAAAGAAACGGCTTACGAGAGTACAGAATGAATTCACGGATAATCAAATGACCTTAATAATTAAACGAACTTTGTGTCGGCAGCAGTGACAGAGCGTATATGTAGCATAGGGATCGCAGGCTATAATTCTGCAATTCAAAATATAAAAGAAAAAAACGCAAGGTACATAAAGTCCAGACACTCTGATGAGTGGGTGCAGCACATCTGATGTTGTTGTTGTTGTTGGTGATGGTAGTGTATTGTAGAGATGGTAGTGTTGTAGGTGGTATCATTGAAAAAGCATGTATTCGTATAAGCTCGCTCGCGCGCGTCGTCCACCTTTTCTCTCATAGGTACGTCCATTATATCCCCGATATCGCACCGTCTCTCCGTGGACGGTTACCCCGGGGGTGTGATATTGTATTGGTGGTGGTGGTGATGGTGTGAGTGTGTACGTTCCTCGGTCGCGGGGCTTCAAGCCGAGGAATAAGTGCCGAAGGAGCGGCGGTCGCGGGGAAGAGGTGCCGGAGAGCAGCGCATCAATATATTTATATATATTTTTTTGTATCTGTATATATATATATATATATAATAATATATATTTATCTTCGGCTCCTCGTTGCCGCAGCTGCAAGCTCTCTCACCTTCTCACATCATCACACCTACAGCTCTCCCGATCCGTCTGCTATGCGTCTGTTTTCCCTCATCTTATTCCCTTCCACGCGTTACTTATCAGCTACGGACCTGTCATTTTTCCCTCTATATCTATTTCTCTCTTTTTATACCCGACACGATTCATTCCCCCTCCCCCCTGCACTCAAACGGATCGTGGTTGCTGATTGGCACACTCGCCAGGATCTCACTGAGCCTGTGCGCTTGGGTCGCACTGCAACAGTCGCACTATTGAAGGATCGCTCTTTGCTCCCTCGATAAATTCTTCGAGCGATAATTTGCCGTCTTTATTCTTGTCCATCTGTCGGAATATCTTGTCCGTACGTTTTTCAGGCGTCGATTCGTCCTCTGGCATCTTCATTACCGAGCCGACCATCTTGTAGATTGCCTGTACCAAAAAAAAAATAAATAAATAAATTATAATTAATAATTAGATATATATTGAATAAAAAAAATTTATTAAAATTTTATGAAAACCCTTGTGTATTATTTTACTACAATTAAACCACCATATCCGCTTATATACTATTATACTTATTGTTGTTTGAATATTAAATTTACTAAACTATTGATTTTATGCATATGGGTATATTTGATACGGTATTTTCAAGTAGATGGTAATTTGAAGCACCAACTAGCTAATGAGCAATGGTAAACTTTAGTCTTTAGTGCATCATAGCTGATGATAATGATGATGATGATGATGAAAGAACTTTTCCAACCGAGCGGTAAGCTTTGTTGTTAAGCTTATATAGATATATATCCGATATGCACTAATTAAATAGTTTAGCCTCTTATATTCATCCCCAAAACTATATGCATACTTATAATTTAATTATTTAAAAAATAATTGTCTTATATCCCCTTTGATTTATTCTCTTATTTATTTTTTATGTATTTAAAAAATGATGAATTTATCATCGCTTACCGTAACGATTTCCAGCATCTCTTGCCGCGATATGTATCCGTTGCCATCGAGGTCATACATGCTGAACGCCCACTTGAGCTTCTGCTCGAGTTTACCGCGTGAGGTGACGCTTAAAGCACAGAGGAATTCCCGGAAGTCGATCGTCCCATCGCCATTAGCGTCGAACGTCCTAAATACGTGCTCTGCAAACTGATCACACAAAGAAGAGACATAAAATATGTCAAATTATTATTATGTTAAAAATTAAGTTGATAATAATGAGAAAAATTAATTAAAAAAAAATTTTTTTTTTTTTTTGTTTTTTGCGATATTGAGCTCCGCAACTTTGGGCCTCCTCCCAGGCGAAGCAACTCGCGCGTGGCTGACTAATGCGTGAGGTGTACTACTTTTTTTTAATGATAATAATAATTTTTTTTGGCGATTTTTCATTTGTGTTTAATTAACTTGGTTTTTTTTATTTTCTTTTGGAAAAGTGGATATGTACTGTTTGAAATTAAGACATTTTTTTTTAATTTTAATTTTCAATTTATAAAACGTCCAAGTTTGTTTGAAAAATCTACTTTTATCTTATTTTTAATGTTAAATTTTTAAAAAAATAATTACGACAAGCTTTGGAAGAAACTTTTGAACATAGATACTGACGCTCCAAAATTTTGTACAAAACTCAAATTGTAGTTTGTATTTAAACAACAATTTGAAAGTCAAAGACTACACAAGACATAGTTTGCATTCTGTTTGTTTAAAATTTAACTTTGCAATTGTTTAAATGAGCTTTTAAATGCGTATGATAATTGTTTTTTCTTGCATAATGAAATTTGTACAAATTTACGTACATAATATATTTACAAACAGTACTCAAATATCCAATTTCCATATTAAAAATGAAAAGATAAACTCTTTAATTATCAATTGCACGACTACGGTACATTAATCAACCCGACTACCAGTATACCATCCTAAAACAGTAACCTTTATAAAAAAAACAAATTACCTTTCATTAACATACCTTAGTTATGCCATTGATAATTACCGAGAACTTATTTAGGTAAGATTGGTAAATTTAAGTAAGTGTAAGACTAAAGCAAGCTTGAAAAATCACCTTGCACATTAAATTTACTTGCTACGGTGCTAAAGCTACTTATTAACTTGGAATAATAAATTTATGAGAGGAGGTCGGAGCTCTTATGTTATTGTTATTATTATTATATGCGCTGCTGCTGTTGCTGTGGCTTTGTGAAAATTATGTCATATTTTATAAGCCATAAAACGAGAGAGGCGACCATGCAGTTTGACGAATTTTACTGTTTTAGATAAGCAAAACAATACCTTTTTTTTCCTTTTAATTTTTCATTAGATTATGTTATTACTTTGAATATACTTGAAATAACAAAAAAATTTTTGTAAATTCGTCAAATATTAGCAATCGCAAAATTTATGCATTAAAAATGTTTACAATTGAATATGAAAATTTAAATAATGTAAATTATATTATATTTTGGATGCAAATTTTAATATAATGATTTTTTAAAATAATTTAATTTTTCAATGTTCAACTTTGTTATATGTAAAGGTATATTGTACAGGAATGAATTTAAAAACTACTTATATTACTTATTAGGTATGTTTTTAATAATAAAAATCATATTTATTTTGAAAATCTAAATAACTAAAATATTAAAAATATGATTTTTATTGTTTTTCTTTTATCTTACAATATTACTTCATAATTATCAATCATACTGGACAGAACAATGCAGTTCTAATGTAATTGAAAATTATATATATCTACGTGTGTTTATTTTCATGTAATAAATGTACAAATTCTTTTTACAAATAATTTGTTCCTATAAATAACTTTCGTTACTGAATAAGAGACTACCAATCTAAAATTATCAAAAAATTTAAGACATTCGATAAAATCTTGCTCCACAGCAAGTACATATCATATCAAACTCACATTTATCCCGCAAATATTTTTTTAAAAAGAGAGTTTTCAAACCGTTTTAACGAAGCGTGTTTTTTCATGCAAAAAATAACGAGCGCGAAAAAGAGAGAAGGACTTGGTGTATATATATAAAAAAAAAAGAAATCCTTAGCAAAAGTTGGTCGGTTAATTAAAAGGCCGGGCCGTTAATGATCCACGAGTAAAAACCAGCATCACAGGGCCCGCACGACTGGCCTGGCAGTAAGTATAAGTATATAAGACCACGAGGACGTCGGAGGGTCTAGCCTACTTATGCTGAGGTATATATCGGCTTTCTCTCTCTCTCTCAGCTCGTGAGTCGAGGCCTCATTCAACCCTTCCACCTGCTCGGCTTCTCTACCGCGTTCGCCTAATAAACCCGAGTCGAGAGACCGAGACGACGATGACGACGAGAGGAGAGGCCAACCCCGTTTCTCGTTTTCTAAGTCTCTTTCTCTCTTTCACGAGGCTCTTCGAGGTCAAGTTATACTGGCCGAGCCTTATATTAGTGAGCTTACTTTTAAAGAGATCCACCCGCTCGCGAATGAGTTTACTCTCTTGGTATAAATCATAAGGGATCAAAAAATTATTTTTGAACGATTTAATGTTAATTTATAATGTAAATGTTGATAGGAATATTTATTTTAGTTTTTGCGACATAGGTTATGTGATACGTTTTTTTAAAAGGATTAATTTTATGTTGTTTAGTAATCGGATGAAATTAACTATGAACTGATCGGAGACTGACTATTTTTCAAACAAAAATGTTTTACAGAGGATGTTATTAAAATTTTTTTTGTGTATAATGCGCTTTTATAGTGTATTTCAGTATGACATTTTTTTTTTATAATCGACTTATATTTTCAAAGCACGAAGCGTAAAATGAAAGGATTACAGATTATTTTAGTGAAAATTTTTAGTGAGAGTTTGTAATTTATTAATATTAACATAACATTTTAATATCTCACCTTTAAAATTTTAATTATGAAAGATTTAATGAATTAATTAATTTTATATATGATTTTAAAGAAGTAAAAATAAAATGTTCTAAATATAATTACTGAATAATAAAAAGAAAAGTGTCTTAATAAAAGACTTCGTTGGTATTGTGAGAAAGAAAAAAATGAAAAACTAGTTACGATAACAATGTAACATGCTTCACTGAGTGCTTCAAAAAGTAAATGTAGAATAAAGAACTTTAATTATAATATAATTAAAAAAATTTTTAAAATAAATTCTAAAATAATTGTCACTTACGATTTAGAATAAAAGTAAGTACTATGAAATATAAAATTTGAGTGGTAGTATACTTTTATGGTACTAAATACGTAAGCTTCAACATTTAGAAAAGAGAATTTAAAAAAAGTGTGGTAGTTACTAATAAATGTAAATTGTTATGTTAAAATTAAAAACTATGTGATAACAGGAGAAATATAGAAAAAAAATGGTGCACTTGAATAATGAAAAAGTTTAAAATAAAAGCAACGCTGTGAAAAAAAGAAAAAAAAGACGCGTTACAATGCTGAAAGCAGCGTAAGCTCGTAATACAAAAGAGAAAGAAAAAAAAATGTATAGCAATATACCGGAAGTATATAGGAAAAAAACACACACACATATGAAACTTTTCTTTGCCGTTATAAATAATGATTTCGAGTATATAACATATATAAATAAAAAACACGAGCTTTTATATGTCAAAGAAAAGAAATATGCTGTTCTGAATAAAAAAAAATTTCAAACTTTATTAAAATAAAAATAAAGAAATAAGAAGAATAGGTATATAATAAAAAAAATCGCGAATATAATTTTATCGGTAAATATATAGCTTCGGTTTTTGTTTGTTTTTTTCATTGTATATATATATGCAAAAAAAGTGTAGCACCATGCTTATGGAGAAAGCACGTTACCTTTATCACCACACGCCACATCACCAATTGTTATTATTCAAGGATGAGGGAAGACATTAGAATCACATGTGATATTTATATAAATATAAGTGGGATAGTATTTTTTTTTTTTGTCAACTACATTATATTTATATTTGGCCTTTTTTGTTATTAGTTTGATATATATTGAATACATATATTTATGTGATACCTGATGGACAAAATTCATATCTTACCTTTGACGCGTCACCGTATGGGAAAAAGTTTCCGTATATTTTCTTGAACTCTTCCACGCTCAAGTGTCCGCTCGGACAGTCCTTAAGAAATCCTTTGTACCATTCTTGGATTTCGGCGTCTGAAATAAGTTTTACAAAAAAATATAATGCGAGGTATGTAAAATAAATAGTAAATTTTATGAAAAATTTTCAGAGCACATGCGTTTGCAAGGACGCAAAACAATTCTTTTGAAAATATATGAGTCATGATTTTTGTGGATTTTCAAATTTACTGCGTGATAAATAAAAAATCTTTTAATTTACATATCCCAATATCGATTTATCGACAGGGGACCAGAGCTTTATGAAAGCAGACAAAACATTTGAAAAGGCTTTCGATCAAATTTTAAAATACGTTAATAGATTGCGCATATATAGCGTGAAAGAGATTATTTGCTAGACTTTTTTATTTTTTTTTTCATTTTAAATATTTTTTGATTGATAGCAATAAATCAAAGTGCTTAAAAAAATTAAAAAAATATATTAATATTTATTAATTGACACACTTGAGATAACATTAAATAAGTTAGTCAATAAAAACCAATAAACAAATTTCAATTAGATTACTTTTTGGACATAATACAAAAAAAAAATAATACAGATCAACTTACGTATTCTTGTCTAAATTTAATTTTTTAAGTGCTTACACAAAAATTTTTTATTTTACAATTCATTGCACCCAGATTTACATCATAAAAAAA
>JAPYZE010003397.1:0-16146 GCA_030522805.1 Leptomastidea abnormis | reverse complement strand
GGATAAATATTTTATTTTAAAACTAATAATTACCTGTTTTAAGAAATTAAACGTAAAGAATTGGTGATGTTTGTATTAACTTAACTTATATTTTTAGGTACGTGTCAATGGTTCTTTTTTAGCCAAAAAAATTTATGATAGTTGAGGTGCTTATAGCTATAATTTTAATATACAAGAAGCGTGAGACCTTGAAACTTTACATCTCTTTTAGAAAGAGAAATAGTTATATCAAATTTGGTCAAAATTAGGAACTTAAATACTGAACACTACTCTTGTAAGCATATTAATATTATATGGTATTAAACGTTATTTTGAATTGTTTTGAAGAGTAATGAAAAAAAATAAACTAATACTAATTTAGTAATAATTCTTTTTTTACTATTGTCAATAACTTTTTACTGCAGGAATAATTAGTAGAGGAAAGTTGGTTAATTTGATTGTAGTAGATTAGTCTGATTTCTATTAGCAGCTTATAAAAAATTGAAGTAAGAATTCAAAATAAAAATTTTTTAACAGTTAATAGGATTTTATTTTTTTCACAATTATAGTAGCAGAATATTTTGGACTCTTAATTTTTTTATTTTTATTGAAAGACATTAGTTCAAGTTGCATTGATTACACAACTTTTGAAATATGATAAGGCTCCGAGCAGATTAATATTAGAAATCTCTAACCTACTTTCATCAAATATTTATCACAAACTTCTTTAACATGCAAACAAAAATATAGTGCAAAACTTACGGCTATAAGAATCACTCTTTTTCATAGATTTATTTTTTCGATTACGAGTCCATCGCGAGACTTCTTTATCATTATAATTTTTGTTATAAAATAATTTATTTGTTCTTTTATTGTTAAATTCCATATTTAAACTGTACAAGTCTTTCTTTCAAAAGTTAAACTTTAAAATAGCAATAGCACGTTACTATTAGACAAATGATTAAATATGTACTTATTAATAAAAGCCCCAAATATTGCATATTGAAATATATTTGATTAAAATATTAATAATAAATATTTTACCTGCAAATTTTGCAAAGCTTTCAGTTTTTCATCAAGTATAAACGCTGTATCTGTTTGTTGGCAAACTTTTGAAGTTGCAGGTGAATTGTCCATATCAAATAATTCTGAAGCTGATTGAATTAGAGCCTTGGGAGGTACACTTGCTCTTTCAGAACTGATTCTACTTTGTAATTGTTCTTCTGTTTCTATAAAATAATTAATAAAAAGTGTAAGTCATCTACATTACATTGTCTAATTTTTTTATCTCAAATGAGGTTAAGTGTAAAAACTATATATTTATTGAAAACTGCTTATGAAAATATTGTAAACATTTAACAATTAAGAATAATGAAATAATTATCGTTTATTTTTAAAAAATTTGCAAAATAATTGTTATAGAAAATGTATAAAACAACTTGGAAATTCTTACAATAGTTGGTCATTCTAACCTAATTAGTATATTTCATTAACATACAATTTTAACTAAATAAATAACTATTTGCAGCAAATTAGAATAAAAAACTTATGGCTCAAACTATTTACATAGATTATCAAATAATAAAAACGTTACCTTACCTTCAACAAATATAATCAAAACATCAAAATTTTCTCCACGTGTTACAGCTTTATACTTTTGAAATTTATTAAATTTGTTTGTAAATTTTACAATCTCTGAAGATCTGATTATTAAATATTTTTGTGTGTCGCAACGTCTTACATATGCAAACATTGCAAATTATTCTGTCAGCGACAAAAGCGAACAATGGATCACAAACACCACACGTTACTATACTAGACCGGTATACTGGTCGATGAAATCAGCCATATTGAAAATTAGAACACACGATCTTTTCTTCTTCTTCTTCTTCTTCTTCTCCCCCCCCCCCCCTTCACTCCTTCCTATCGCTTTATACTCGGTCAGAATCTGATTCTGAGAATCAACGCGATTTTCTCGTGCGCAAACTCGAATTAACACATTGTCATAACGTCTATTGTAATTTATCGTATAAAAACTGTATACAAATTTTACATCATTCTATTGGTTTTGATGTAGATGCAATTATAAAATAAATAATAAAATAATTTCATTTTTATAAGAGTATTACTACACCCATTATAGTTTTCATTTGATAGTATTTTATTAAAAAAACTATAAAATGGCAGATAAGTCAACCTGATTTTTATCATGCGGTACATATAGCTAGAAGTATAAAAAATATGCAATCAAATAGAAATTTTGCGTCTTGTTTATGACTATATGTCTATCTGAGGTTTAAAACCTCTCATTATATACTTTTCTGATATAAATTTTTTTACTGTCTATGATGATCGCGAAAGACGGGTATTTTTTAAATTCATTGACACCATCAAAATTACAGAAAATATCAAATTTTATATATATTCCGATCTGTATTTATTGTGAATAGTAATTCGCATATAAAAAGGGTTATAATTGTTATTGGCACAATTAAGTAAAATACGATTAAGAACAAATGATTATAGTTGTAGTAATTGCCACATAAAATACGATACTTTTCCATTAGAAACAATATTACTTGTTTATCCCAATAAAATACTATAAGAGACTAATTATCTAAAAAAATTTATAAATTAAAAAATCATGTAAATATCTTATAAAATACGATAAACTTTTATTTCTATTAGATTTCGGTCGGTCTTTGCACCCGCAAAATACGATAGAACCTTATTGAATAGAATATAAAATAATATTTTATTTGACTAGCTTATGGTGATAAGTCCTCATAAAATCCTTATTATCTTTTCACAATAATTTCAAATAAACAAGGCTTACTTGTAGCTCCTCATAAAAGGGATTTGAAAAATATTAGGAATAACCACATAAATTGCAATAGAAATAAATTTTTCTCGTGGCTTTGGAAAACGTAATAAGTCCTCATAAATATTTTATTAGAATTGAACTATAATACATGATAAAATTTTTTCACGACTTAATAAAGGCAAAAATCGCATAGGAACAAATAAAAAATTTATTTTTGAGAACTATTTTGATGGATATTACCTTATAGAATCCAATAAAAATCAGTATTCATAGAAATTCCAATAAACTCCAATAAAATGTTCTATTGGACATAGTATTATTTCCAGTAGAAGCGTAAAAATTTTATTGGTCTCTATGGGGTCTTTTCAACAGGGTACGCTCCCGGTCATTCTGCCGTCTCTCCTCTTCGAGCTTTCGCCCCCGCTCCTGTTCTTGCATCTCTTGAATTTTCATTGCCCGTGGCTGTTATCGCTCATGCCGTCACTGATACCAGTATCTGGCGGCTTCCGCCTCTTGGCTTCGTTTTCGAGACTCGGCCTTCATCTTTCTTTGCCTGTCTCTTCTTTGCTGCTGTTTTTCCAATTCTTGCCGCTTTTTTTCAGCCTCTTCTCTCTCTTTCTCTGCTTGTCGACGTCTTTCTGCGATCAGCCGCTGTCGCCTAGCCTCGTCATCTTGCCGGATTTTCTCAAAACCCTCTGTCAAGACATTCCGTGAATTCCCGAATTTATCTTTAACAGCAGCTTGCCCGTCCTCCTCAGCTCTCATTTTTGGTTTCGCCGTTCTCCAAGATTCATCAATTAGCGCCTTGTTTTTTACGTAAGTCTTTGATGCCCTAGGGTTGGCTTCTCGGCATCGCGGGCAAGTCGTTACCTCGACGCCAAATCGGCCGCAATTTCGGCAAAAATGGACTCGCTGAGTCGGGCAATCTCTTGATTTATGTCCTTTGCCATCAATTAAATCAGGCATGTGGAGGAGGATCAATTTCAGGATCGGTGAGTATAGGGCGTAGCCCCGAAAACAACACACCATTCAGTCTTAAGGCATATCTATGCTCTACTCTCCGGTTATCTTGCGGTTCTGCGCTTCCCTCTCCGGTTCAGGTGTACCACCCCAGTTATCTCTTAGGACTACAGAAGAGACCAATGAAAGGGATGGTGGTCCTGCTGGGGGGATTCGTCTAGTCGGTACTCCGGCTTCGGAACGATCTGGCGAATCTAACCGTGCTGAGACGTAATCCTCGACCGTCAGTTGACGACGAGGATTGTACGCCTTCTTCTTCTTTTTTCGTCGATTGTCAGTTGATTTAGGAGGCCGTTGACCCGTGCGTTGGTCCTGGATTAATATTACATCTTCTTCGTCCTAATTCTCCTCAATATTTGCTGGGTGAGGTCGAATTGGAGGAGGAATAAAACTTAATCTCCTCGGAGTGGAAGCTATCAGAGCTTTCGGAGGAGTCGCATGAAGTGACCTCGGTGGACTGGTCGACACTTCCATGGCTTCATGATTTATTCCGACTGCTTCCTCTATTTCCATTGGTTCCTCCGGTTGTTCTCTAGCAGCAACACTTAGTTGGCCAGAAAAAGCTGCTATAAGTGAGTCAGCTTCTGACGCTCGGCTTCTTCTCATCTCGTCCTCGGCGGTATTCGGTCGGACTATAGCCGATTCGTCGTCGCTAATAACAATTATAGCCCGATCTCGATCTTCCTCGCCTCGTTGCTGCTGGACGTTACCATGGCGATTATCATCTCCTACTTCCTCATCACTGCCCATCAAGATTTCGCCAGCAAACCGCGCAAAACTTTCCTCCCCGTTCAGTCTCAGCTGGTTAGGCTGGTCAACCCGTACTTTTTTTCTCTTTCTCTCAGCTCTCCTGGCTGGTCAGTAAGCAATACTTCATTTGTTGCTCTCAGCTCTTTCAGCTGGACATTAGCTTCATCATCACTCATCAGCAAGCGCTCTTTTTCGTCTTCAGCATCTCTTTCTTTCATCGATGCCTCCTCAGCGATCATATGCTCATAATCGGTCTGATCGGCCCAATCTAGCAGACGTAGCTTCTCTTCAGATAGCCTTTGGAGCGCGTCATCCCGGGCCTTTACTATGGCTTCGCTGCTACCCTGAAGTTGAACTACCATCTGCAGGAGCTCTCGCTGAGTGGCCTCTTTCTGCTTGAGCAACTCCTCTCTGATGGCTTGACGCTGACGCTCCACTCTCTCTCTCTTTCCTGGGCAAGGAAAAGGTTTCCGTCCTCGGCTGCGTCCTCGTCCTCGTCCTCTGGCCTCGGAATGGGGTGAGCCTTAACGGGTACAGGTGGTACCTTAAAGAGTCAAATTTAATTAGTTTTTTATTTATTATTACCCACCCAACCCCCCTTTCCCTCTCTTTTCTTTACTCCTCCCTTAATCCCTCCCCCTTTTCTATTTTCTTCACATTAAGTTCCATCCGCGTTACTCATAATCTCGCGATAAAACACAGAAATCGCGAAATCAAAAAATAATCTGCGTACAAAGGGAGTAAAGTCACGCAGTAGCAGCTGGTACTGTTGCAAAGTCTCCCAAGGCCCCGGCCACGCGTTCCAGTCTGGTTCGTCAGTATTGTAACAATCAGCAAAAAGATCGCGCTTGCACGCGATTTTAAATGGCAATCGCGACTAAACACATGAACGCGAACGACCGTCGACGCATCTCTGGGGGATGACGTTGCACTTGTTCGCGGACTATTGTTAAACAAGCTGGTAGTCCCGGCCACAACTCCCAATTCGGATCCCCAGGTCGGTTTAAGTGTAACCACCACGCGTCGTCAGGCCCCCTTAAACTACAAAGATCTCTTGCCTGTTCTCCCGGAGGCTCCAATCCTTGAGTCGGCTTGGCCGGGGGCTGGACGTCAGGGCTCGGCTGCTGCTCTGGCTGGGCTAATGCCAGCAGGGCATCAGCCGCCACCTCAACGTCCCGCGCCAACGGCTCTGCGTCCTCTACAGCCCCATCCTCCACCAACTCCACCTCTTCTTCTCGCACAACGGCCTCGTCTTCTCTCTGCATGCTGATCTGAAAAAACTGAGAGTAGAGAGGATTAAAGTGGGTTTCTCACTCCCTGGCTTCTGTTCCGCTGGGCGCTCCTCTCGGCGGTATATATCGTTTTAATTCGGAAACATGCACCTGTCGCTCTTTTGCATGCTCGCCGTCTTTTTCTCGCAATACGTATACCACCGGCGATTTTACCGCTACTACTTCGAACGGGCCTATATACTTCGGTGCAAGTTTACCCGATAATCGCTTCGCGGCATCAGACAACGGGTGTGTCTTACGCATAACAAGTGCACCTTCATCGAACGATATTCCTCTTCGACCCCTATTATATAGCTTGGCCTGACGCTCTCGAGCTTGGTCTATATGTTTGCTTACCAAGTCTCGGAGTGCATCAAGTCTTTTTACTCGATCTAGCCAGTCCTCCGAATTAATTTTCTGTACAAACCTGGCTCCTTCGACTTCTCGCCGCAAGCTTTTTACCGGTCTCGGATGCCTTCCATAATTTAGGAAGGCCAGAGAGACTCGGGTACTTGCTTGCACTGCGGTATTCATTGCGTGCCGGAACTCGTGTAAGTGCAAGTCCCAGTCACGATGATCGGTTCCAACGAACGTAGCAATCAACGTCCTATTGCTACGTTCGACTGGGTTGGCTTGCGGATGGTACGGTAGTGTAAACACATGTTTCACACCGTACTCAAGCAACGTCTTTGCCACTTCTTTATTATCAAACTCTCTGCCGTTGTCGGTCAAGAGAAAGTCCGGCGTCTCCCAGCGAAAGAAAATAAGCTCCTCAAAAGCTCTCGCCACAGATTTACCGTCCGCTTTTCTCAATGGTCTCACTTCTATCCATCGCGTGAACAGATTCTGGAATACCAGTAAGTACTTGTGGCGGTTTTTGCTGGGCGGAAATTCCATGCAGTTTGCCGCCACCACCGCCCACGGCCTCTCTACTATGCGCGTCCCCATCAAGCCCTGCGCTCCAGTTTGCTGTACCTTATACTGCTGGCAGAGCTTGCACTGGCGCACAAACTTCTCTACGTCGTGGTATATACCTCTCCAATAATACCCACGAGCTAGTCGATTGTAGGTTTTTTCTATACCTAGATGACCAGTCGATGGAGTGCAATGTGTATCTTCTAAAACTCGAGCTTGCTGTTCGGCAGGTATAACCAGTCTCCATCCTTCTTCTCGATCAGTGACCGGATCTAGAAGTGGATCGTTCCGGAAACGGTATAGTCTTCCCTCTTCAACTCTCCAGCCTTGATATTTTCTTGGAGTTTTTGGTACATCCTCCAGCATCTTGAGGTACCACGCGTCGGTAATCGCCTCAAACCCCGCTACTTCGACCTCGTCTTCGTCTTCGAATAATCTCGAGAGAGCATCTGGGACATGATGCAACGCACCTTTACGGTGTATAATATCAAAGTCCCACTGCTGCATCTCGAGCGCCCACCTCGCAAGTCGCCCGGTCGGTTCTTTCAAGTTTTGTAACCACTTAAGGGCACTGTGATCCGTAATCAAAGTGAACTTATAGCCTTTGACATACGGGCGCAGCTTCTTTATGGCCCACAATACAGCCAAACATTCTTTCTCCGTCGTACTGTAGTTGCGCTCAGCTGGAGTGAGTACGCGACTTACATATACGATCGGGTATTCCCTATCTTCTCTCTCTTGTGCAAGTACTGCACGGATGGCACAATTGCTCGCATCGGTTTGCACAGTAAAAGGCTTGCTAAAATCGGGGCGTGCAAGCACTGGCGCAGTTGTAAGAGCTTTCTTAAGCTCTTCAAAGGCCTCCTCTTGTTCTTCGCCCCAAGTCTATTCTTGCCTCTTCTTTAGCAGTTTTACGAGAGGCAACTTCTTCTGCGAGTCATTCGGTATGAATCGCGCATACCAGCCAACCATCCCCAAGAAACGTCTTAACTGTTTTACGTTTGTTGGAGCTGGATAGGCAAGCACTGGTGCAACTTTCTCCGGATCTGGCCTCAGTTTTCTACTATCTAGAACAAATCCCAGATATGTTATCTGAGAGCAGCAGAACTCGCATTTCTCCGGGCGAACAGCCAACCCTGCGTCTACGAGCTTTTGCAACACCAACTCCAATAAACGCAGGTGTTCTTTTAAATCTTCAGTCGTTATTATTATATCATCCAAATATCCGAAGATATTTGGTTGATATTCTGGCCCGAACAACTCATCTATTAGACGTTGAAACGTTATAGGCGCGTTCGTCAGCGCAAATGGCATACGTCGAAATTGCCACAGACCTAAGCCTGGTACCGCAAATGCCGTTAACTTTCGACTCTTGGCCTCCATCGGGACTTGAAAGTAAGCTTGGGCCAAGTCTATTTTCGAAAGATACTTGGCCTTCCTCAGCTTATGAAGTATAGAATCCATACTCGGCAGCGGATATGCGTCTCGCCTCGTGACTTTATCCAAGTCACGGTAATCAACGCAAAACCTATACGTCCCGTCTGGCTTCCTCACCATAACCGGCGCACTGCTATAGTCGCTAGCTGATCTCTCAATTATCCCCTCGTTAAACATGCGTTCGACTTCTTCTACTGCGACCTCTTGCATCTTCGGTGACATTCTCCGCAGCCTATGTTTGATCGGCGTCGGGTCAACCACTGAGATTACATGCTCAGTCAGAGATGTTAAACCTGGCTTGGTCTTGGCCGAAGCCAGTACTCGCTTGACGAGCTCGTCTACTCTTTCTCTCTCTCTCTTTACTTGAAATCTCAGAGATACCTGCACACTCTGCATATGCAGGACGATCTCTGGCTCTTCCCCGGCTCCTACAAACGATCGCCACTCTCCTTCTTTAACTCGCCAAAGTCCTCGTCCCAAACGAGTATCGCAGTCGAAGGCACGGCAAAAATCCATTCCCAAGATCACATCTTGATCTAAATTCGGGACAGCTTTGAAGAATAACTCTCGCACGAGTCCGTCGACCTCAAGCTGAACTTGGAGTTTGCCCAGTACTTTTGTCAGCCCACCGTTTACATTACGAATGTCTGAGTTACATTCTGTCAGGCGCTCTTTAAATTGATCGGCAACTTTTTGACCAACAAGAGATGACATTGCACCTGGATCGAAGAGCGCGCGATACTGTATACCTCCCAGGTTAATGAGCAGAAAGTTTCTATTATCCGCACTTGTACCTGCTACGTATTCGTCTTCTTGCTGGTTTGGAGCTATCACCTGTTTCTCGAAGGCTTTAATCCACTCGACAGTGCGCTCGATATCCAGCAACGTGTCCTCTTTGTTTTTCGTGTACTGGTCTTCTCTCTCTCTAGCTGTCTTCTCTTTTTATCTTTCTCTTCTCTCTTCTTATCATCCTCTTCTTTATCTTCTTCTTGTTCTCTCTTTCTTTTCTCTACTTCGGATGTACTCTCTTCTTCTCTCCTCTTCTCTTTTTCTCTACGTAGTCTCTCTTCTTGCTGTTTCTTTTCTCTCTTTTTCTTTGGCTTCATTACTCTCTTTATCTTCGGCTTCTCTTTTCTCTTTATCTTCGGCTTCTCTTTTCTCTTTATCTTCGGCTTCTCTTTTCTCTTTCTCTTTCTCTTGCTGCGGTTCGAGCTTCTTTCCGGCTCCGCAGGGGAGACCAGAGTCTCTTACTTCTGGACCCCCGCTTGGGCGTTTTCCAGTAACTTTTTAAGAAAGGAGCAGCGCTGGCAAGCCCAAAAATGTACTCCCGGAGCCCGACAATTTTGGCACCATACCGTCTGTGTTGCTTCTCTCTCAGCTTGTGCCGGCTTCGTCGGACAATCTCTCGCGAGATGTCCCTTTCCCTGGCACCGGTAACAGGTGATCTGAGGATATTGCGTCGCCCTATGACCAACAGTGTTACACACGTAACAGTTACCAAGAAACAGAGTTGGAGAGGCTGTCTTTTTCGCTGGTTGTACAGCAGTGTTGGTAGGACCAATCGTCTGCTGCTCAGTTTTTGGCGCGGTCAGTGGTGCTGCTGCTGGCTTGCTCGGCTGACTATTTTGCTGCTGCGGTCGTTTTGTCACAGCAGCGTAAGTTGCAGCCGTTCCTACTTCGGCTTTAACAGGTTCCTCTTTCTCCTCTGACTCTTCAATCTCCTCTTTTGGCTCCTTCTTAGCCTTTCCTCTTCTGCCTCTGCGATTTCTCGAGCGCTTCGGCCCCGCGGCAGCAGCAGCAGTGGCGTCTGCTGTTTGCTCGCTGACTTCTGCCGTCTTTGTCTTCTTCACGTTCTTGACTGTAGTAGCAGTGTATGCTGCTTCAGGAACTCTACACTTCTCGGGTGGGGGAGGAGGCGCGTATCTTTGTTCAAGATTCTGCATCCGCTCCCAGCGTCGGCCATATTCTTCCAAGTCTTCTAGGCTATCAATCAGCCGATCGCCTTATAGCCTTTCTATATTCAGGAAGGGGATTGCGGTAAGCTGTTTCAAGCAAGGTTCTCCTCGAAGGTGGCCGAGCAAATCGCGAGACTATATATCTCAAGTTCGCGAGATACTCAGTTATCTTCTCCCCCTGGCCTTGCGTCTTCTGCCGTAAGTCATCTAAGAGGTCTTGGCGATCATAGCAGCTAAGAAATTACCTTCTGAAAGCTTTTCAAATTGTCGCCATGAAGAAAAATCCTCTCGCACAGTACGAAACCAGCGTCCTGCGCGGCCTTTTAGGATTGCAGGTAAAGCGCAGAGCATCTGTTTTTCCGTTGCATTCATGGAGAACCGACAATCTCTCAACTTTTCTAAGAATTCTTCTCGGTCCTCATTCTTTTCGACCCCAGAGAATTTAAGCCCTCATGTCTTTAGCTGCTTTACTGCATGTGAAGGTGAGACATGCTTTCTCCTACTGAAGCTCGATCGACTGTCAGTGCTGCTGCCCCGATTATCGCGTTTGCGCCTTATCGTAGGCAGCTCTCTCTCACTACTACTGCTGCTTTCTCTCTCTTCTCGGATCTTTCGCAGGTCCTTTCTCGCTTTTCTTCTTACCTCACTACCAGAGTCGAGCCAGCTGGCT
Organism: Leptomastidea abnormis; assembly: GCA_030522805.1. NCBI lineage: Eukaryota > Metazoa > Arthropoda > Insecta > Hymenoptera > Encyrtidae > Leptomastidea > Leptomastidea abnormis. The sequence goes on along the minus strand of JAPYZE010003397.1, from coordinate 5,325 downwards.
CTCTCTGATAGACTGTCTCTCTTCTTCGAGGCTTTGCCTCTGCGTGGCCTTACATACTCTTCTTCAGTCTCGGTTGACGCATACCGGGCATTATTTATAAATCTTCTGGGCGGCTCTACTAATCTCTTCACCACCTTCTCGACCGGCTTCTTGGGTGCAGCTGCAGTGTAGGCAGGAATATTCTGTATCTCACTCCTGGCTCCCATCACCGGATCTTTCTTCTCCGATCTTGCTACCTTTCTCTTGGCTGCAGCTGTTGACGTGCGCGCTATACCCGCTGGCTTCTGCAGACTCGCTGTTATACGAGCGTAGGTCTGCTCCAACGAGTCAGCTGACTCGCTACGATCCGGCGTACGAGATCGTGGGGTACTTGCGTGTGTACCATTTCTCGCAGTCTGGAACAGCTGACTGGAAATCTCTTCTTCTTTGATCTGCTGTTGCGGTGTTTGGCTCACCAAGGTCTTGCGAGTACTTGGTGGCTGTATTTTTAACACCACTGAAAGTGTTACCACTCCTTCTGGGCCATAAATCGGTCCTGCACCTCCGTGTCCAACTCCATGAACAAACCGAGCTTGGTAAAATTCAATCTCGCACTTTGAGCTGGCACCGTCTGCTCTTACCTGCAGGTGGTCAAGCTGTTGGCGCATCACTTGCTCAAATTGTACACTTGGCCCGCTGGCTCTCACCGATGGAATGGGCGTCGTATACGTCGTCGTCGTCGTGCAGCTGGCTGACGAGACCACTGGTGGCATTGGTATCAGAGGTAAAACAAATGACCCACTGAGCCCAGGAGGTGCATTATTCAGCAACAGATTTAAGCCACTATTGGCAATCAGCCGATTTTGCGCCAATCTCTGCTGTTCATCGGCTGACTGCTGCTGGCTCGCCGAGATGGCGGCATCATTTTTCTCTCTTTCATTATCTCGGTTTCTCTGCTGCTGCTCAAAAATCTCCTCTTCTGCTCGACGGCTAGCCTCCTTTTCTGCTCGTATGCGAGCTTCCTCTTCGGCTAGGAAATTAGCCTCCTCTTCTGCTCGTGTACAAGCTTCCTCTTCGGCTAGGTGGTAAGCCGCCTCCTCTTCTGCTCGTGTGCGAGCTTCCTCTTCTGCTAATCGATTAGCCTCCTCTTGCGTCGGCTGGCTAGACTGACTACCTCTCTCACTCTCTCCCCCCCCCCCCCCCTAGACCTCGCGTAATCCTCGTTGTAAAAAAAGGTTACTGAGATTTTCAGGTTCGGCGTCCAACATGAGCACGCGAATCAGCCGGTCTCGAAGCTCGGCTTCGCTCCCCACGTCGCTCATGTCTCGCCTTTGCAGGTGAGAGATTATCTCATCGATCGTCAGTTGATACACCTCTCGCTTGAGGCCTCGACGCGCGCGCGTGTCAAGCAACCGTTGCATGACGGCTTTGTGATCCGCGTCCATCTTTTGATTTGTTTAAAATTGTCTTTTTTTTATAATTAATTAAAAATTAAAAAGAATAAAAATTTATAATAAATAAATTAAAAATTTTTTTTTTTTAAAAAAAATAAAAAAAAGTTAAATTAAAATTAAAAATTTTAAATAAAAAAGAATACTTAAAAAAAACTATGTATTTAAAATAAATAATAAAAAAAAAACAATTTTAAACTAAATCTTTATCGAGCCAACTCTTTCTTTGTATTTCTTCTGACGCCGCTTTTGTCTTTCTTTTCTCTACTCGAGGCTATTTGGAGAAATGCCCTGCAGGTTTGAACACGCGAGTTCAATTCCCTGGCGGTGTCTTTCTCCGAACTACCGGCGATGCTGTGGCGCGCCTTTCTCTCTCACGCAGCAACACGCTTGCCCGGCAACGGCGTGCTCTCGCCTAGCAACGCGCGCAAAATGGCCGCCGCCTTTCTCTCGCCATGTGTCTCAGCTATCTCGGCCGGTAGAGACTTTTTGACAATCGCACGTTTTAATATATATTTATAAAATTTATTTTTGAGGAATATTTTTAGGATCTATATTCGGAATTTTTGGAAAATGTATATTTTTTTTTTTTACATGTATATTATCTTATATTATCGTTCACACTTTCACACTCTTTTTAATCAAAATTTACTCGCGGCGCGGAATTTTCCCACAATTGGGATGCCACTTGCGATGGTGTGCTTAGCAGACCGACCCCGGCCCGGTCTCGATGCACACCCGCAAGACTCTCTTCTCTCCTCTTCCTCTCCCCTCTGTCCCTACTTCTACCTCCGGGAGGTCCCGCCGCGACTCTGCTCGTCGGGTACGAGCAAAGAATAAAAATATTAAAACTTTGATTAGATGTGATGTACTAGCCCGTACATACCATATATCTATATTGCGGACGCATACACACGCGCGTCAACACGTGCAGGACACATGCATAGACTTAGCTATGCGTATATACTATATGTCGCACGTATATATACGTAGGCTACAAGTTATGTAATAGCATGGAAATATATATACACGCGTATACACGTCCGTCGCATAAGCATATAGTTGCGCGCGCATGTGACCACAGTGAACACGGAGTGCGAAAACCTATATGCGTATATGCTATATGAAGCGCCGTGACTCCAGCACTCACAGAGCGACCACCTTTATACTTCCCTTCTCTCTCCCTCTCCTTCTCTCTCTTTCTCTTTCTCTCTCTCTCCCCCTCTCTCTCTCACTCTCTCTCGTTCTAAGCCTAAATCTAACTCTCTCTCTTTCTCTCTCTCTCTCTCTCGGTAGGTGTCGACTGACGCTCTTCGTGTCGCTCTATTGTTTTTTCGACTTTTTCTGCCTTATTTGGCCTCTGGGCCGTTTTTGTTGCAGCGAGGCACGTACCTTATTGCCTTCACCACATTTGCATCGTGGATTTTTTGTGGTGAGGCAATTTCTCCTTCATCTTCTCGTCGATCTCGGCTTTGGATGTCTCATCTAACCTATAAATCCATCTGTTTACTTCGGCGGTATGTCTGAGGGGGAGGAGGAGACCGGTGATGGCGCTATCAACCAGCTGCGGAAAAGGAGGAGAGACGAGCTTGGCGCAACGAAGCCTGCTGGCACTACGATAGCAGACGAGACAACGCCCAGCTCTCCGTCAGCTGAGCATACGAATCCTCAGCTAACATCAAGTATTTTTCTTGCTGACAAGCAGAGTCTGGCATCTGCAGTGGGCGAGACTGGTCATTTGAGTTTTAATGCAGTGCAAGAGTTGATGAAAAAGGTTGCGGGGGACAAGGCCTTGAGCAAAACAAAAGAAGTTGGCATTAAAAATGCGATGACTACTGCTTTTCAATCGTTTGATTCAGCTCTCACACAGATTGCTACTGCTTATTTATGTAAAATTGTTAATGAAGAGAGTGAGTCCGCTAATGAAGCTAGTTTAAAGCAGGTCTGTGCCAATCTAAATAGTGCCACAGAATCCATGTCCAGATTGGCTACCTCCGTTGAAGCAAGCTTGTCTTCTAGATCTTATGCAAGTGTATTGGGGCAGGGACCTCGCGGTCTTGGATCTTCTGTGAGTGGACAGTCGTCATTTTCCATTCCAAATTCGCAGCCAGTACCTACACCGAAGCCATCCAAGCGCATTGTTATTGGACCCATTTCTGACAATGCTGATCTTTACCAATCTGCTGCTGATACTAGGGCCAAGCTTGTTGAGGTGCTTGACCCAGTGGATCTTGGCCTTCAAGTTAACCGAATCTCTTCTTATGCTAATAAATCTGTGGTTATTGATGCTGACTCAGTTGATGTAAACAAGTTAAAAAGTTCTCCTGCTCTGATCGCTGCTGGGCTTGAAGTTAAGACCACAGACAAGATTAACCCACGTATTGTCATAAGAAATGTTCCTGTATCTTTTACTAGTGACATGATTGTAAATTACCTTATCAAGCAGAACTTTAATGCTGCATGTGTTACTGATGTTAAAGTGGTTTATTTGTATCCAGTTAAGGAAAGAACTACTCGGTCAGTGGTGGTTGAGATTCCTCCAGAGATGCGTAAGTCCCTCCTAAATGCTGGCAAGGTCTTTTTGGGTGTCTACTCGTGCAGGTTCGATGATCATCTCGTTGTTCTCCAATGCTTTAACTGCCTCAAGTTCGGCCATTTGGCCAAGAACTGCTCAGGTGCAACCTGCTGTGCCCACTGTTCTGGTGCCCATGCCTCTAAATCCTGCAAAGAGTCTTCGCAGCCCAGTTGTGCAAATTGTAAAGCTAGTAACTCAGCTTCAGGTAGAGCTCTCAGCATCGCTCATTCAGCGCTTGATCGAGACAAGTGCCCTATTTTAAAAAATAGACTTTTAAATAAAGCTAATAGCATTAATTATGGCTAATACAAGGATTCAGACTGTGCGGTCACTTAAGTTTGGGCATATAAACGCTGAATCTCTACCAGCCCACATAGACGAAATTGGATGCGTTTGTTCTGCACGCGATTTGGATATTCTGGCTATCTCCGAAACTTGGCTAAAGCAGGACACAAGTTTGCAACATACAAATATAGAAGGCTACACTCTCTTTAGAAACGATCGAAAGGGGCTCCTGCGAGGTGGTGTTGGTCTGTATGTTCGCAAATCCCTATATCCACGTTTTGTCTTTGCGTCGGATTATGGTGACTTATATGTTAAAAGGCCTGAATTTCTGGCAGTTGAACTGCTTACCACCTCCAGCAGAATTTTATGTATTGTGATCTACAACCCACCCAAAGCTGGCCATTGGGACGAGGTGGAGAGCGCTCTCATGAGCGTTAAAGCGTCTTACTCTGACTTGGTTTTGATGGGAGACTTGAATATTGATTGGTGTTCATCCTCAACACCTAGGAGCATCTTGGAGACCTCTCTGCTTACCTTTGGTTTAAAGACTATACCTTTTGGTCCTACCCACCACGCAAATAAGTCTGAATCAACCATTGACTACATCTGCATATCCGACACAGATAGACTCACCCACTCTGAACAGATCTCACTGCCTGGTGTATCAAGACACGATCTGCTGCTGGCTGTTCTCTCGTTTGACGGTGTTGAATTGCAAACGGCTACCTCTTTTTTCCGGGATCGGAGTTACTTTGTGCTGGAAGACTTCCAAGATTATCTTGGTAAGCAGGATTGGTCGCATCTTTTCTGCTTGAGGGACTTAGACGAGAAGATCGTGTGTCTCAACCAATACTTAACCAATGCGTATGACCTCTTTGCTCCCCTGAAGCCTAGAAGCGCCAGGAAGTCGAGACTGCCGTGGATGACCAGATCAATTCGAGTGCAGATCGCTGAGAGAAACAAATGCTATCGCAAATTTAAAAAGCATAGGCATGAGCATGACTATGTTGCATATAAAGCTCTTCGTAACCGGGT
>JAPYZE010003396.1:0-18416 GCA_030522805.1 Leptomastidea abnormis | reverse complement strand
ATATATAAATGTACTTTCTTCGTTTCCTTTTTCCGATCCTCTTTTCTTTAAACTATGTATTCAAGAAAACACACGGAATATATACGATTGCCGCTCCATGCATCGTTGGCTCGCTAACGCGTGCACGTCTCTTGAGTTTTCTCGGCCGAGCAAACTTTTTAACCGCTACGGAAATATATATAGGTATACACAAGGATATTCTTATATTTTCATGAACCAAGCTATGTTTCTTTTTTCTGGCCTATGGTCGAGATAGTACATAAATACTGATTTTCGCGTTTTATGGCGATAATTTTTCAGTTTACGAAAATTGAATTTTTATTTAAAAGTAGATTAACCTTGTGAAATCAGAAATTTTTCAAAATTCAACATCTTTTATGTTACCAGAAAAAAAAACTATTTAATAGTTGAAAAATAAAGAAAGCGCATACGAGAAAAAAATCAACGTTTTTATACGAAAATTTTATTTCAATCTTTATTTTATACTAAGCATTGAGCACACATACGAGTAAAAGTGTATACGAGCATAGAAGAACAAATAAATATTTATGACAAAAGGCAACACAAAACACATAATATAAAAATAAAAAACGTATACGAACGCAATATAAGTAGTAAGGTCCACGTGTGGTCTCAAATCGGATGGGTGGCCAAAGGCCACACCAGCACCACCAGCTTGCCCAGAATAATATTTGTCTTTTGCAAAAGCATGGATGGACAGAGGGATGTATGTTTAAGGAAGAAGGGGCGCGTCGTGGGCATCGACAACAGCAGCAGCAGCGGTAGTGCTGGACTCCTTCGGAAGAAGACGCCCACGTGCCTTGACCCCCTAGACGATGCAAGACTGAGAGGGCCAGCTATATCCCGCCCACGAATAATGCGATCTTTCCTCTCCTCTGGTCATAATTCCCGGAGGTATGGGATACACCCCCGAGCACCACCCACTTCCGTACAACTTGCTCTCTGGACTTGCAGTAGGAAGTCAACCACCACCGAACTCTCTTTCTCTCTTCTCTTGGGGTCACTTGAGATCCGATGGCTCACTACACACATACCTACACACATACACACGTGGATGCAGAAGAGTGAAACTTCATCTTAACGGTATACGTATAGGTGTGTATTGGCTTGATCGGGGACCTCCTTGGAATGAACTAATTTAAAGAAATCCCTTGACTCATTCCTCAAGTTTCGTGAGTCAGCCTCTTCTCTGTGTGTCATATACCTATATGAATTACGTCGGATCACTGCATCATAGCCTTCTCTTTTACTCTCGATAATAATTTTTTAACAAGTTAATCGTTTTAACTAAATTAAAATTTTTTTATTGCTTGAAAAATTTTATTACAAAATTTTACACATAGTATTCAACAAAATTAAATTTAATTGGATATTATATATTTATGAAAATCTTTTTATGACATATATTTTTCAATTAATGTCGGGGTAGAGAGAAGCAGCTAGCAAAACTAGCAAAACTATAATAAAATTTGACATGATTTTGCTTTTTTAATAAAATTATTTTTCATATGAATGTATAGGTATGTATCCGAGATTGAAAAATAAAAAAGTGCGTGTATTACACGTACTCTTAAACACATCCGTACACCTTTTCCTTATTTTTTAACCTGAAACTGGAAAATATTAAATTACTTTACCAAGCAAAGTATATAAAATGGGGGAAAGAAAACAAGTCAGAGTACAATTATCTTTTTGTCTTACACATTAAATAAAGCCGTAAAGGCGTAAAAGCCAAAAGGGTTCATTTATGTTTTTTTTTCTTTTTATTTTTCTTTTTTTCTTTTCCAACAAGTACTTAATAATCATATTACCGTCCGAAAAGGAAGAGGATAATAATCGCAGCGAGTTCGTATGCAAAAGGCGAGCGCTTAAAAATCAATTGATTATCAATTGGTCTCTCTCTCTCTTTTAAGCAGAGCGATCTTCAGCAAGCTTAAAACTTTTTCTCACAAAATGAGTATCTATATATCGAGCAAACGATGAGGTAGAGCAGGAGGAGGAGAAGAAGAGAAGGAGGTAGAGGCCGTCAAGCGACACGTCAATCTCGTTTCGCACCTGCGCTCGCAAGCATTCAACGCGATTGCGCGATTCCGGCTTATAATCGCGCCCTCGTATAAGCGTCTCCTCGGTCTTTTGCGCGCGCACACACACACACACACACACACACACACACATACACACACGCGCGCGCGCGCGCGCTCAAGCAAGAAAAGGAGAGAAAATTAAGCTCTTTCTCGCGACAGCCTTCGGGATCCTGGTGTTACTGCTGCTGCTGCTTCGCGCGTGCCGGATTTTAAAAGCTATATAGAGAGAGCTCTCTTATCTTCTCAGCCCGATTTCTCGCTCATACACCTCGGGGCGAATAATACACACACACACACACACACACACACGCGCATCCGCCCTGCTAACGACGCGTTTAAGCCACCCGCTGATTAAGAGTCAAGAGAGTGAGATTGCACGGAAAATTGCCTCTCGTTTGTGTCTTCTACCCTTCTGGGCAATTTGCCAAAGTGCCATTCGAACTAATTTTCTTTTATAAAATTTTTCCTCGTTGTTTATATATATAAATGTATAGCTCTCAATATTATATGTTGAAAACGTGTTGTGACGCATTCCACGCTTCTTTCTTAAAAAAAAAAAGAAAAAGAAAACGAATAAAAAATACAATTTTCAGTTGGACATCCACAAGTACATGAAACTTGATAGTAGGCATACCGCATACGGCAAGCCGCGTATACTGCAGCTGAGGACAGCCGCAGCAGGCGATTGCTGCTGATGTTATGGGGTCCATCTAATGAACCGCCCATATACCGACGATCTGGAAAGTGTCGCTTTTCGTCGACAGATTGGATTTTCACTTTATAGAGAAGGAGGATATGAGACTGTGCGAGGCACACGCGTGGCGCAAGCTTGGAAAACGACTGGTATAAAACTTACGTACGCTGACATCAACAGCAATATAGAGACGAGGCTACTGGAATGGGAGATGGTCGGGAAGGTTTGGAGTAACCGAACACCAGAGGAGGGTAAATGAGAGGGATATGAGAGGGTAACTGGACCGATGGCAGAGGAAAACTGAAAAAAAGATCTCGCTTAGCTAGCAGGCGATGATTTATCGGAAAGAGTATACCGATTATAAGCCTTGATCTCACTCTCGACTATGTGCTTAACAAAAAAAAAAAAATACGAAAATTAAACTGGTTCAAATTTTTTGTTTATTTAGAAAAATATATAAGAAAAAATTCATTATAAAAAAGAATTTACAATTTTAATTCTTCAATGTGTATATTTCAAAAAGAACAAGAATTAATATATTTAATTTATTATTTGTGTAAATACATAATCAATATGTTTCAATTCAATTGAATTTATATTTGACATATCTATCTATATATTTTGTTTTTGAAAATACTTGAGCTTAAGCTTGAGAGTAAACACTTGGAAAAGACTTGGATTGGCATAGCTAGAGGCTGCTTTAAAAAAAAAAAAGGGAGAGCAGAAAAAGATGGCTTTTCGTGCCAGTTGCTGTTTTTTTCTCATTTCTATTGAAAATCAATTCGATTGAAAATAATAAAAAAAAAAGGTAAAGCCAATGGTTCAAAAAAGCATATATATATATATAAAACTATGGAGCTTGCACGCGTACATAAGCCACATATATACATCGTAATCCGTTCAAAGTAAACACCACGCTACACTGATCTTCTTCATCACTTTTCATACTCTATCTTCCTCTCTCTCCCTCTATACTCGATTTCCCACAAAGCATCTCGTCCGCTTATATACAAATACATGCAACCAATAATTCTCTCTTTCTCGCATCTCTTAAGGAAGCTCAGACTTGTATAAGACTGCTCACTAAGAAAGACGGAACAAGAAGGATCAAGGGTGAGGGTATAAGGGAAGAAAAAGATCGAGAGGATCGAAGGATATAGAAAAAAAAAAAAAAAAGAACGCAAAAGGTCTGTGTCTTTCTCTCAAGAGAGATGCAGATGCTCCGTTACTTTCTTTCCCACACGTCTACTATACACGCATACGCGTATATATATAGTCTTCTCCCCCTCCTTACAGACTACTGCCACAGGCCGCGAAGAAGAAACGTGCGCCTGGATCTTTCGAAAATTCGACGAGGATTATATGTATACAAGTTTATATGTATATGTATATATGTATAGGGCCCCACCGCTCACTCGCTTGAGAATTACCACGAGCTCATTGATGGGATGATCCTAAATAAACACGCGCGCCCAGCCACACGACCTACACCCCCACCACTTCTCTTCGTTCGTCCGTCCGTCCGTTCTTTCGTTCATGTAGGCGTGGGTGCCAGGCAATATAGTGTATGTGTGCGGACCCAAACCCAATACGCACACACACACACATACACATACACGTGCACGTGCTGCTATACGCTTTCTTGAGAAAGAAAGAAAGAGGAGGGAAGGGGAAATAGCTCTGAGTATATACGAATATATGTATATAGGCTCGTCTTCTTTTTCGTCTTCTTTTTCCCATGGCTCGCGCGCGCTAGCAGGCAGGCAGGCAGCAGCCTCCGACCAAACAAGCCTTGACAATGCAGCTCATTGTCGCAGCACAAACCCGTCGCTGCTAAAGAAAAGGCCCAGCATCGTCAGCCCCCCCCCCCTCCTACTCCTACTCCTCCACCACCACTGCTATATATGGCTTGGCCCTTGCACTCGCGAGCCTGTTATATATACTCGGACGAAAAGGATGAATTCGTGCGAGGGCGTAAAAGGTGCTGCCCTGGCTGCTTCATTGCTTTCTACTACACACACACACACACACCTCTGCTCGGGCCTTCTCTTATATGTACATTTTAGTATATGTATATGCCTCCATATAGATGCGTTTACATATATACGTGAGCGTAAGGCCTTCTTCTTTTTTTCTTCTTCTCCTCTTACAAATGCCCATATAAAAAGAGATAGAAAATGAAGGGAATAGAGAGCGAGTATAGCACGTTATGTCACACGCCACTGTTGTTGAGTCCCCAAAATTTATTTCTCGAGGAGCATAGGCAAAAGCAGCGGGGGGGAGGCCAAGATCTATTCGCTCTTTCAGTAGCCTATATATATATATATATACCCTATAACTAAGAGACAAGGAGAATGAAAGTGAATAGAATTTATATATGTATCAAGGGACGACGAGAGCGTATTGGTCGTAAGAGTCGAGAGAGAGAGAGAAAGAGAGAGGAAGATGCGAAGACTTAAACGATGATGAATTGACTATGGATGCTTATTGTCTGCGATAGATTTGTATGAGCGGTGAACATCTTATGCATTATTTGCCTTCGATTGTTCGATTATTATGCTGCATACCATAATCGTGGCTGGATTTGAACCAATAATATATATATTTTTTTTTGTGTATCCATTGGTCAAATAGATTTTTTTAATTTTTTTTTTTCTTTTTATAAGTTTATTTTTTTTTTAGATCTTCTGGTTCAATTTGGATTATTTAACTTATTATTTAATCAAACTTTGGATCTCTACTTGATATATGAAATAATATTTATCGAATATGCTCTTGAAATTATGCAGTTTGAAAAATAATCTAAACATTATGATTGCTTCTGTAGCAAGAAAAAATAAGCTACTGAATTTTATTGGATCTTGAAGAGGAATAACAAGCAAGGAACATAAAATACTTTTAAAAGGAAACCAGATGTCATATTTTTCACATTCAAAAAATCTTTTAAATCAAAAAAAAAATTTCTTTACCAAAATATAAAAGAAACAATATAATTTTTCAACTACAGATTTTTGGCAACTAAATCTCATTACAATTAAGAATTTAAAGACACTGGCCATTTATCTGCCTTAAATCTATACCTCAACTCACTTGCGTGCAAAACATAGTTTGAAATCAGCAAAGCGAGCATCCCGTAAAGTAGCTGTAGACATAACTACAGTCATAGTATATAGTGGCTTCCTGTATATATCCAGTCCAAGAGAGAGAGAACAATCGGGTAAAACTGGTGGCTTCACAGTATACAATAGATCCGAGAAATCGGAAACGAGAGATGCTCGCGAGTATAGATATATTATACCGAGAGAGAGAGAGAGAGAGAGAGAGAGTAGTAATATTTGTCATTATTATTACCGTTGTGCGTTCTCTCACCGGCACGTCACCAAAAGGATCCACCCATTTTTTTTTGGGGGGATCACAGGAAGTGGGCTGGGCAGGATCGAGGACCAAGGCTTGCCCTTTTTTTTCTTCATTTCACGATGCTCCTCTATTCAGGTGTAATGGTCAGTTAAAGGCTATCCAAACATAACGAAACTATCCCATACAACTGATCTTTATATATATATAGCTGGACTTTGCGTTTTTTCAAGCTTACGGGAAATAGTTGAATTTATTTTTTTTTTTTCTTTCCTGATCTCATTGTGGCGAGAGTATATATACCTATATTTTTTTTTCTTACTATTTTTCTTTTTTGCCTCGTTCTTTTTTCTGCAAGAAAGTCACGCTGAATTTTTAACGTCACAGGAGTTGTAAGGTTTTTTCTTTTTGTGAAATATTGAATTTATTTTGAAAAATTTTTTATATGTTTGTTGGGAAATAAACTACACATTATATGGTAACATCAAAAACATCTCGCGCACGTAATAAAACAGACAAAAAAACAATATATGTGTGCCCCACCGAGAACATAACATTAAACACAACACGATAATTTCTATTTCCATTCAAAGCCTAGTAGTAAGTTAAAAATAAAGTCATAAAGAACTCGACGAGAGAGAGAAAGAGAGAAAAAGAGCTGCAGAGGCAAAGATATGTGTGTTCCTCATTTTCGGTATTTATCTACGTTTTTTTGTGGGGACCTCGTGAGCACATAGTGAGTGAGAGAGAGCGTCGCAAGCTAACTGCTATATAGCTCGTAATTTTGGTAGTAAAGCGCCAACATGCGTCCCACCCGTTCGTTCTCACATACCTATACACATACAACAAAGAAAGAGAGAAAGAGCGAGAGCCAAATAGAGAAATCATTTCTCGGGGCTAAAAGTATGTTTGTCCACGTGATCTTCGAATAACAAACCGGGAATCCTTAAATCCTAAATCAACCTGCCGAGTAACGGGCGTGCATCGTTGAAATGAACGAGAAAGAGAGAGAAAGAGAAACGAGAGAGAAGCTGAGGAAGAAAAGGACCAAAAAAAAGAGAGAAAGAGGGATGATAGGGGACGACGAGTGTGTCTGCAAACAAATGCCTGTGTACGCGAGAGAGCATATATATATGTAAGATCTGCCTACTCTCCTCTTCCTCGTGCTGTGGGGCTCAATCTGCCAAAAGTCAAATATTAGATAAATAAATAGGAGAGAAAGTATGGATGGGCATTCCCGTGCAGTGTCACTCTATACTACTATCCTATATACCTACTCCTCCCAGTCATCGCACTCAACTAAAGAAGATTATTTACCGGAGATTTTTTGACTTATACCACCGCACTATAGATTGATATTTTACTTAAAAAGCGCGGTAAAAAAGGACTTAAAAATGCTCTTTAACATTTCTATGAAAAGACATTCGGTAATTAAAAAATTCTTCTTTTTTTTCTTATCTACTGATGATTTAACATGATGCGATCTATAAATATATAAAAAAAAAAATTTAAGGATTTCTATACTAACTTACCTATAAAGTCCTTGAATTTTTTTTCTTGCGTGTATATAATAATGCAGTATAGATTATCCTTTTCACAGACAAATATTCTATTGTATAGACCCGCAATAAAAGTCCATCAGCTTCGCAGGCCGCACATCTTCATCAACCCTCTAATTGCTGCTTATCTAAAAAAAAAAGCACGCGGTCCATCTCTTGCCAGGACTATGAAACATCCCATCAAGAGCTCAAGACAAAAAAGAAAAATCTTCAATGCCGAACAGAGAGAAGTCGAGAAACAATAAAAGACTTGAATAAAAGTAAAGAGAAGAGAGAGAAGCGCAGGTTAAAACCATTTTGGCTGCGAGTAAACACGTCGGGCAGAGATCAAACGAGTATATAAGCGGTGGCAGGCAGACGATATGGAATCCGTATGTATGTATGTATAACCGTATATATACATATAAGAGAGATGATGTCTCTCGGAGGACCCATAACGCTTTGGTGAACGTATATATATATGACGAGGAGAGCATAGTCAAAAAGGGTGCGCGAGGTGCAACTACATACCTACTCTTTCTCTCTCTCTCTCTCTTATGCATGAGGTCTCCCTCGAGTAACATCCGGTCTCGAGACTGGAATAACAAATATTTGGTATAATAACTGCGTGGAGGCGGTTACGGCCTGCTGAAAACCCAGTGAACCCTTTCATTTGTAAGGACAAGTCGAAAATTAGTGGTGGGAAAAAGTTTCTTCATCTTCCATATGTGTATGTGTCTGTGTGTGTGTGTATTCGTCTGAATATATTGTTGTGTGTGTCTTATGTAGCTTGGAAAATATTTTGCCAGGGCTACGCCAAATTTTTCCGATGTACGGAAGCTTGTTTGAATATACTATAGTAGAATACGCAGCAAAGAGTATCTCAAGTTTCGTAAATACAGGTGGCCCCATCAGAGACCAAATGTTCTTGAGGAATGTTCGGGTGGCATGTTATATTATGTTTTCAATATTATTTTTTTTTTTACGAAATGAATTTGACTAAAAGGTGTTTCATTTCGATGAATATAAATTTAGTGAATAATATACCGCATATCGCACATCATCGAATTGAAATGAATAATTAAGGAGGATAATGATGGTTTCTCGACTAATTACACGCTAGTTTATAAGCTTCCATGTTACATAATTAATTTTCAAAATAATAATTATAATTCATAAATACATATGAATATTCAAGAATGCGAGGCGAAAAAAAAACCCTTATCTGAGTGATGTTTAAAGTCATAAATAAAAAGCTAGAGGAGAGAGAGAAGTGCCAGGTTCCCGTGAGATTTTTTTTTTCCCCAATACGCTTTTAAAAGTTGGCCAAGAAGGCTAACCAAATCCATTAAACCTCAACACAGCAGTAGCAGCTGCTGCTGCTGCTCCCGCGACGATTTGATTTAGCTTTAAAAAGTCCAAAAGGAGCGGTTGAAGAAAGCGAGAGTGGAGGAAATGAGGTCTGAAGGACCTGAAAAGGAAGAATATAAAGTCAAGTGTGTCGTGTGTGTGGAGCTGCGCACATAATATTATAACGAAGTCTGTAAACTCAGGGGACTGCAGGCTAGAAGATATATATCTGCATGTGAAGACCAAGATCTTAAACTCTTAACTCACCCCTTAATCGCTCAATCACACGAAAAAGGGCAGCATCACTGAGATTATTTGAGAAACAAATAAAGTTGAAATGAGGCTCCCAAGGCGTCGTTACGCCCTTTTAACTCAACTCCACCCATTTGTCTCCAGAGAATATTTTTTGATGCAACATATAGCTACAGCGTTGACGTATTTTCGTTCTTCTAAAAATTATCCCTTTTTAGGGATAAATGACTATTAGCCTACTAAAAGTCTTTTAGATTATTAATCAGCGTTTCGCTTATATAATTAAAATAAAAAATGGCACTTACAAAAATAAAAATTCTCAGTCAAAAAGAGTATAATATAAGCCAATTAATTTTTTAATTCAATAATATAATGACCAAGATATTGTTAAGCCCATATAATCCATGACAAAATGATTGAAGGTTAAATGCCTTTAGTCGGAGCTTTCTGATCGACGTGTTTAATGCGCAAAAATACAGAGTCGAGGCAGTGCCTCATTACCGCTGAAATTGAAAAAAAAAAAAAAAAGGAAAAAGAAAAAAAAACGAGTACAGAGATCAACGAGGCATCTCGATCGATGTGCGTATAGACCCGGAAAATCCCGATCATTTTAAAAGCTTCAGCTTAAAATCTCCTCTCCTGTCCCAGCTTCTCTCTCTCTTTCTTTTCATCTCTTAGCATAAACAAGGATCGAGCTGCGTGACGGACGTCGCCCACGTTGCACGCGCACGCATATAATATCTGCGCTTCTGGCGGCAAGCCGAGCTTAATTGAGTCACTCTGGCACGGCGTCGTGCACTCATTTCTATATATACGTACCTGCTATAATACGTAGCAGGTACAGCAGCAACACTGAAATATCTCGTTTCAGACACTGCGGTGTGGTATAAGGCCCCGGTGACTTCGCGCCCGAGTAATTGACCCAGTTCGCGCGGCACGGCATTTGCGCAATTTCCGAACGACGTAATTACAATCCAAAGAAACGCCGTCTCTCTTTCTCTCTCAAGCGTTATACTACCGTTTCTCTCTTTCTTCATCCTGCTACTGCTGGTGCTGCTGCTGCTGTTGCCCGCAGCTAAATTGGGCAGGCGAGCTTTAATGCGTTACCCGTGACGAGTGAAAGGACGAATAAGGGCAGCGAGAGGGTTAAGAAAAAAAAAAAAAAATGAACGAGCCGGACACATTTGTTCGTGTCTGTATATGTATATATACGCGTGAGTGCACCCGGGATTTTCACCGGCATAAATCTGGCCGCAACTTTTTTTGTTGTTGACTGCGAGCTCGTTTTCGCTCTTAATACTCGCTTGCACTTAAACAGCAAGTATAAACGCGACTCTTGACAATTGTCGTTTCACCTGCCCGCCCTCTTTCTCTCTCTTACTCTCTCTCTCTCTCTCTCTCTCTCTCTCTCTTACTCTTTTTCTCTCCTTCTCTCGTCATCCGCAAATCGAATTAAATTCAACGCTTGCCTGACATTTTCACCTCGTTTATGGGCTTACTCGCATCGTCAGGGCTCCATATAAGAAGCTTTCTTTTTAAATTAACTTAAGCATATTATTTTTTTGCTTGAATAAATTTAATTTGCGGTTTGCTGTGTGTGCTCTGGAAGGCTTAATTGATATGTACACCTTTGTATATGCGTGTGATTGCTTATTTGTTTATTTGATTATATAGGCTGTTATATGTGAGATATATGATTTGCTTAACATTAAATCTAAAACTTTGTTAACCAATGTTTTTTTAAATAATTTGTTTAATTAATTTTAAAATTATTTGAAAATTTAAAATAAATGCCTATATAGCATCAATTTTTCGTTTCTATGACATTTCATAAACGTGAATTAATCACAATATATCAGTTTCAAATTATCAAAATATAGCAATGAATAAAAAAGATCAACAAAATATTAATCAAATTATAATGTCAAAATTAGAATTACGAAGCAAACGAACGATGAAATTTTCAAATAGCCTTGGAGCCAAAGTCAAAGAAAATATTTTCGCTCAAGTTTCCAGCTGGTCGGAAAAATAAACAAACGATTTTCCCGACTGCTACTACTACAACTACTATTACGACTCTTGCCGACACAGAAGCGCGACTGTAGTGTTTTCAGCTCGTCAAATAGTCGGGGAATTAGCCGGAACAAGGGCCTGTTGGCAAAATACAGAAAGAGAGAGCGAGAGAGAAAGAGAACATACGAAAGACCGAAGAAGGAAGCAAACGGCACTAATGTTAGAACAAACTGCACTTACTCAAAAGCAAATACAGTCAACACACACGCACACATACTTATTGGAGCTTGCTTCTCTCGCAGCTGGAGAATTTAATCTACTTTAAAGCTGATATTACAACTAAGTGCTGTGTGCTTAATACGAAAGATTAAGGTATATTGAATTTATTATAATACGAACTTACTTAGTTACTAGCAATAAAACATATACGCGCACACACTACAATAATAATTGTGTAACGACTTTGTAAAATCGACAAGTATAATACATATTGAAGAGTGAGAGACAGTAACCAACGCACAGCGTATACAGATATAATATAGTAAACACACGTGATCAATGTATAGCCTCGAGCTCAGTTGACATTTTTGGCTTATTCTGGAACGCAGCTATGGACGTAAATAAATTCAAAAAGGAGTTTTCGCAGCTTTTGCTACATTACACCAAACTGACTGCTGCGGATAAAGTAATTTCTTTTTTGTTTTTTTTAAATAATTAGTGTACAAGTGTAAATAAGTGATAATAATTATTTTCAAGTGATATAATATATGTTCATTTTTGTTTTTGTTCGACTGATTATTCTAGAATGTAACTCCTGAAATTCAAACTCTTCTCACGAATCAACAAATTATCGACGCTATTTACGATACTCTACGGACAACGCTTAGCATTAATTTACAAAATTTTACGTCTGATGATTTAAAAACACCTGCAAATGAGATAATCGTTACAACGCCAAATGCTCCGGATGTTTTGAAAAGAGATTGTAATCAGAACAACACTTTGATGCAAAGGTATGTTGTAGTTTATAGACTATTTTATTATACTCAAAAACAAATGGTGTTATTTAGACGTAATAAATATTCGAATATTTCGTAGATATCAATCTGCTTTAGAGTCGCTAAAATCCTCTGATATATTATCAGCTCCGATAGAGGAGGATATGGATACGTCAGATCACGATGTTACTCTCGCAAATGATATCGTAAGATTATATTTTAATAATAATCATAATAATATATTTTATTATTTTCTTTTTATTATTTAATAAAACTATTATTTTTATTTCTTAAGAAAATGAATAATTATAGAAGTAGCCAAAATCAGTGTTTACTTGGTAGCGATGACACAATTTTAGAGGATGACGCCACATTGCGTGATAAGCTACGTAAAGAAATCGGCCAAGTAGATGCCAATCAAAGAATCACAATGTTCTACACCATAGACGAAGCTCACACAAGCGCATTAAATGTCGTCAACAAACTACAGATTTTCAGAGAGGTAAGATTGTTTAAAATCAAAATAATCACTAAAAACATTATAATCAAAAACTTTAAATAACAGCAGCTGCTGGTACCGGAGATGCGACCAGTTCGTCGTTTATCATCCATCATGAATCTACCAAAGTCAAAATCAGCGCAGTCCCTTCCAGCAAGCGGTCCAACTGGCTCGAATCTTCGCACGATGCAACGCTTCAAGATTGCCCGGCGCTCATCAACACAATCAAGCAGCAACGACACCAGCGTCCCGCTAACTCCAACTTCGCGAATGAGTCTACCTCCACCCCCGCCACCTTCGCCTGTCCGACCTACGACTGCTCATATACCAAAAAAGAAGCCTCTAGCCGTGAACGCACGTGCTTTTGTTTCCCGATTGAACCAGCGTACCAGCAGCACTACTTCACTCAGCTCTACGGATAGTATCAAACCAAAGGTTACTTTTGCTGCTCCCAAGTCACCTAGTAGAATCAGAAATCCAAAGTACGCGCATGTTCGAAGCACCATACCAAAACCGATTAGCGTTAAACGCAAGGCTACCTAATTTTTCTTTTTTTTATTATTTCGCGATTTTTGAATTTCACTTGCAACTGCGAGAGGGGTACTGTTTAAATGATTAAATTTTTATTCGTCTTTTTATTATAATTAATTTGATTATTTTTTAAGTTTATTTTATTTGTAAATTTAACTGCTTACAATGAAGCATATGAATATTTGAGTGAGTGAGTGAGTAGTTGCTGATGTATTTATAAACTTTTGATAAATCTTTATTTTTAATTTAAATCTCTTTAAGAGATATTTAACAACATTAAAATAATCTTACTCTTAATTGTCTTTTTTAATAATAAAAAAAAACATATTAAAATATATCTCTCACATGCATTATCAATAAAATAATTGAGATAATAATTTATCTAAATCCCATAGGATAAACATTCGTTACCATAAATTAATTTCAAATACGTCAGTCAAGAATCCTACATTATTTGCACCCGTAGTGCCAAAAAAAAAGGTAATATTAATTGTTTAGAAGGATAGGCGTATTTCGTTCTTGAAAGCCCCTGCAGCCTTTCCATCTTCGTAACTCTCTCACTGACTTCACCTTTTTTTTTTCTCTTTGTCTCTCTTTCCTGACGCCTGCGACTGTGCAAGCAGCCCACAGGCCCTATTCAATCATCAGCAGCAGCAAAACAACATATATAACAGACACACATTCACACACACACACACACACCTTTGTACCTTTCTATGCACCACGAAATTCATAAATATCTTATCCTATATTATATGCATGAAAAAAAAAAAGACCTTTCTTTTCGTTTCATTTTTTCTTTTCTTTCTTCCTTTAAAGGAACATTAAAGTAAACATGCTGTTTCTCGTCTTGTTCTCCATCCATCGATACACAATAATAATAATAATAATAATGCCATATCTTACATTGAATTGAATTATTTATCAAATTATTGTGCTACCATGTAAATTTAGGAATGACATTAATCCATAAGATGAAAACGAAAAATCATCATTTAGCAATTTGCGCTTAAAAACCAAATAGCCAGTATAGAAAATACGTCATTTTCCAGACAGCTCCCATTAAAATTCATGAACATCATCGTCGTTCCTTGCAATGTCAGAACACTGTAGCAGCAGCCATGTGGCTAAAAATTTCTATATTCCAGACATACCGACATTTCCTGAGATAGTACGGATGGCCATACTAACCGTGGTGGTTTTTTTTTTTTTTTTACAAGAGTATAGAGTATAGAAGGCGAAGGGCCGAGCAGAACTCCTCGCGCATTCCGCACTACAGAGCAACTTGGTCCGCGAGATTTATTGTCTTGACGCTCGAGCGTCGTCCGCTATATGGTTTTCTTATGTCCCATCTTCTTCTTCCCTCCCCTACAGATCCTTCCTCTTGAAGACCCTTTGCGGCCGCGCGCACGAGCTATATTTTGTGTTCAACTGAACGCGCGCCCGCATTTCCAGCTTAATCGAAGCATTCAGCCTCGTAACGTTTCTTTATTTTTTTTTCTTTTTTATTTATTTTACCTTATTTCACCAACAGCAACAGAAACAGCAGCCGCAAGTATAACTACTACCTACTTCGGAACCGAACGTATATCTCTCGTGAAACATTTCCCGGATTTATGTTTTAACTGGAGAGAAAACAACGTCTTGCGAGCAATATTGTATTCCAGATAATGTCATAAATTCAGCTCTCGAAGGTATAAGTTGGAGGCTGGAGTACGCGCATATACAAAATGCACACGCAAACGCTTAGCATAAGCTAATTTAAAATTATGCAATTATTCCGTGGAAAAGTTTTGCTTCTTTCGAGACAAGCATATATTATATAGGTATATAGGTATATACAGGTATGTTAACGTTATATATGCTTGTATATACTTTTCGCTGCTGTGTAAAAGCGATGACGTATGACGTCATAAATTTCAATTGCACCGACAGAAAATATGCATTAGAGTAGCCGTCAACGCACCCGTTAATATTCACATTTTTCAACTTGACGCGTAAACGCGCGAAAGATTATAGCTTTCTCTCTCTCTTTTTCTCTCTGCTGAAAATTAAAACTGCAGTGGCACGACTTATTTGCTATCAAATTACGCTGCTCTACCTCGTTATATAAACTCCAATGTGTGCTTGTGGTCAGGTTAATTATTTCAAATGACTTTACATATACACACACACATACACTGAATGAAAAATTGAATATCTTGATTGCTTACTTCTTCTTCTTTTTCTTTATTGCTGATCGTGATTGGCAATGCATATACACAAAAAAATTTTAATTTACTCGCAAATTTGGTGAGATTATGAAAAGTTTGCATTCGATCGACAGCCACTCAGTGTATACTTATACTTCATAAAGTATGTGCATAAATTATTTTTTATGGGTATCACATTAACATAATAATATTTTTCATCGTGTATTAAATTTAGATATAATATTTATATTGCATATTTTTATTTATTTTTCTCATTCAGATTATAAAATAGTTTAAAAATATCTCGACTATTCCAAAATGTAGCATTCCATTTGAGTATATTAAAATTATTTGAAAAATTTTCGCGATCAAACTATCTATCTCTTTGTGTTTGCATATATAAAATAGTGCACATATAAGCACATGCCAATCGAAAGTAATAGGAATAGAGAAAAGAAAGAAGAATTGAGGATCGGTATATAGGATGGGATGCATTAGCGTAGGAGTTAAGGATTCGGATGAAGATTGACGTTCGGAAAGAACGAGTGGAAACGCCTAGTTACTTAGCTTGCCGGTCCATTAGCGATCTCTTACTCTTTTTCTTTCCCTCTCTTTTTCTCTTGGCTAATTACACAGGGGCAGTCAAGCAAGCGGCACTTTGACATCTGCTATACCTCCATCGATCATCGCTCTCTCAATCTCTCTCTTTTACATACTATACTATCCTGAACCTCTCTCTCTCTTATATAGCTTCCCTCCCTGGTCCTCTTGGATTAGCCAAGAGAGAGAGAGAGAGAGAGAGGCTTTGTGCGTCCGAGCGAGTCTGGACCATTTTACCATGATTTTTTTTTTCTTTTTAAAGCATGGCATTTATTCTGGCTTCGCTCAAACTTTTAATCGCGTGCTCCTCCTACCGTTACAACGTTTACTTATCCCAGACTATCTACCCTTGGTTAGAGCTTGATCTTATCTTTTATCTTTGCTGATTGAGCATTTTCTTTTGGTTTCGTTTAGACGATTTTTTTTTTAATATACGTTCCGAAAGGAAAAGTTTTAAGTCTATTATTATAAATTACGATGTTTGATGGAAAATAAGCTTTCTTATATATTTTTAAGATATACACAATTTAGTGTGTATTGATAAATTAAATTGATTAATGTTAATATGATAAAAATAAGTAAACCACATAATACATTTCCATCAGAAATTGTGGTAAAAACAAATATTATCTCAACTTCAAGTTAACGATTTTCTTTACAATCAAGTAGAAGATGATACATACGATAATGCACAGAATATAATGCCTTGTTTAATAAATGTAATCAAAAGACTATTGCTTTATTCTACTAAAACCTCATCTTTTTTTTTTCTAATCAGTCATCAAAAATGTATACCTGTAACATAAAGATATATAATCCAAAGCTATTTCCACTAAAAACGTGGAACATCAAGTGCAGGATATACAAGATATAACCAAACACATCAACCAAATTTTTGAAGGCAACAAAAAAAAAAAAAAAGAAAAAGGCTACACTACATAAAAAAACACGTGCTACATCCTCACATCGAACACAATATTATACAGGCGGAGTAGTAACAGATTAACTATACATGTGCGTGCTCCTCCAAGTTATACTCAAACGTGTGGGCACGTCTTTTTTCTCTCTCTACCTGCGATATAATATAAATTACCTATACGTGTGGCTACTTTATCCAAAGCTTACATGAAAATAATCCAAGAATAACGCACGCGCGTGTTCGTGTACTTCACTTGATGATGACGATGACGAGAACGACGCGGTGTGCTTTTTGATGATTGTGGGAAATATCTTGTCGGCAGGAATATAGGCCTCTCACTCTCTCTCTCTCTCTCTTTGTCTGTATAGTCTGTGTATTTCTTTATACATCCGCGCCCCTTTAATCCCCGCGGCGTGGCCGAGTAATAAGCTTTTTTTTCTTTCATTTCTACCTATTAACCTTTCATCTTTCTCTCTCTCTCTCTCCTTACTTTCTTTACCTAACTCCTCTCTTGATTCGGCTGGCGGCCCGTCATTATCGATACTTGGATGCCGATGAACCGACCAAGCACGCGAATCCCTCTGAGAATCAAATAAATAATCGATGCTCTCTCTCTACTTGGCTCTTGCTCTTTCGTTCTCCCTGAATATGATCGCGTGTAGTCTTTTTTTTTCTCAACCATTCAAGCCTGCACGCATAATACATATATAAATTATACAACCACGTGCGTGTGCGCTGCTGCTGTTGTTGTTGTAACCAAAACGAAGTTATAATTAGAAAGCCGTCCATCATAGTCCAAATTAAAGTTATTCCGTCCTGCGAGGTTGACTCATATCTCTCTCTCTCTCTCTCTTGCTTCATAGGCTGCTAAATGCTTGCGTACGCTTTGTGTTTGGAAATATACCACGCCAAAGCCATGTTACGCCTTGGCGATTGAAGCTAAATTGGCTTACACCTAAACACCGT
Organism: Leptomastidea abnormis; assembly: GCA_030522805.1. Classification (NCBI taxonomy): domain Eukaryota; kingdom Metazoa; phylum Arthropoda; class Insecta; order Hymenoptera; family Encyrtidae; genus Leptomastidea; species Leptomastidea abnormis. The sequence goes on along the minus strand of JAPYZE010003396.1, from coordinate 405 downwards.
AGAGAATATCTGATTTCAATTTTTACTTTTAATGTTCTAGCTTACGACTGCCCTAATTATATTGCCTCGCTTTTTAAATTAGTTGATGCTGAAGAACTTAGATATTCTCCTAGAAGGCCGACGCCAATTCTTCTTTGCCCTAATTTTCGTACTGAAACAATGCGAAATTCTTTTTCTGTTACTGCTTCTGAATTAATCAATAGGTTTAGACCCCCTTCATTTGATCTTAAACACCTTAATATGTTCAAAGAGCTCGTAAAAAATGAGCTTCTTCTTGCTGAAAAACATGAATGGGACCAGAGGCTTGCGGATTGATGGTATAAACTTTGGCACAAACACATACGTACACGTGACTGATTTCAATTTTAAACATATTATAAGATAAGTTATATTTTTTAGACTCTA
>JAPYZE010003395.1:0-13099 GCA_030522805.1 Leptomastidea abnormis | reverse complement strand
TAGCTTGATTTTTAACACAAACTTTAAGAGCTTCGCAAAAGATGATTGCAATCGAAAAAAATTTGCAAACCTAGCGAGTAGCCTTTGTCCAAGCACCAAGTTGACTTTAGTCAAAGAATCATGAAAAAATAATTCATAGTTTCATTGCTAGAGGGTTTGAAAGAGAAAAAAACTTAGTGTTCAAAGTAGCCCCGTCTGTTCAAAGTAGCCCCATTTTACGGTACATGAGTGCGAATTATTTTTCTTGTTTATTTTATTTATTTAAACTTATATACTAATATAAAAAAAATTTCTTTCTAGATCTTATAACTCACGATGATGAAAAATTGGCGTTCCCTAATGACATGACTGTTGATCCAGCTGGTAAAAAATTATACACCTTAATGAGCAACGTGCCAAAATTGATGTATGATCGGTTAGATGAGAATAACAAGTATTATGTATATAGTCAATCATTAGATTCGGTAGGTCACCATTGTCAATCCTAAGAAAATCTAATAAATATATATGTGTGATTACAAATAATATTATATGATTCCTATTATAAAATGTAATTGACAATTTGAATTAATATTAAAGTGCAAAAAATCTTTGCACTTTATTTGTCAAGACGATACTAATATTTGCTTCTGTTATATTAATTTTTTCTATTGCAAAAATAAAATCGTCTTGACACAAAGCAATCTTTCACAGACTATATTCAATAATGTTTTATTAAACGAAAAAAATTTTTATTCGAAAGAAATCATAAAAATAAATATTTATAACATTAAAAATGTAATTATAATTATTTTTTCAACATTACTGATAAATATAACATAGATAGCAATATCTTTATTATTAAATATACACAGTAAATAAAATATTTCAATTTTTATAGATTCTTTTTTTTTATTTCCATCATACGTAAAGTAATTAAAAATTTTAGCTAAAATCAAATTAATTCTAATTTTAAGTCTATAAATCAGAATTATTTTCGACCAGATTAATGTAACGTAAAAATAATGTAACATTATGTCCCAAGAGACATACTGAATGTCATTATTTTCCAACGAACATAATAAGCTATTTCTATCCCCGTTTCGGGATCAATAATATGGTCATTATTTCCCTGGCGGGAAGAATAATATATTTCAACACGTGTGGGTAAGTCAGTCTTTTAACGTTAAGGTCTTTTTTCCGAATTCAGCGAGACGCTAAAAAATGACATTCCCACCAGTGTCGAACAATATTTTATTCCAAGAAAGCCTAAAAATCATTTCAAAGTTGCGATTTTTAGACTTGAGGGAATAAAAATATTTAATTGTGAGCTTAAAAAATATACATAAATTGAGTTTGTTTTATATTTTTATTTATTAACAAATGTTTCAATTTTTTCAAATGTAACGAAAGGAACGTTACATAAGGTATATCTCAAGACATTAAAAATAGTCTTGACGTATAAAATTTTACAAAAAAAGCTAATTATGTTTATACAGCTCGATTTCAGATGCCTTATGTCATATTACTCCCACTTTTAAGAAATATAGACACCTCACTTTGGTCTGATTTCTCTCGGTGCTGCTGTACCCATATTAAATGAGATTTTTTAAATTAAATCTATTTCTTTAATTTAATCATTCTTACGGCGTGTGCGTGTTATGTTAACATTTAATTTAATGTTAAATTTGTATTTGCTCGCGCCAAAAAAGAAAATTTGTATGTTACTTGTTCATATTCTTGGAAGTATACTTCAATATACATGTTATTAATAATTAATCAATACAATCATTTTTATTATAAAACTTTAAAACTGATAGTTTGATAAATAGCTCTTAAATCATTTTAATTTGAAAAAATTTTCATTCGAAATGTAGACACAAGAGTGACACTTGGATAAATTCACGTAAGTAAATATTGTTGCTCTATAAGTAGGTTTGCAAAGGAAACACATAAATTAAAAAAAAAAAAAACAGATATTAAGACAAAAAAATATTATTGTAGCAAGAATTTATTCTTCAAATGACCTCAATTTCGTATTGATACAGTTAAATTAAAAAGACAATTTCTTTTAAAATAGTAATTATTTTAAAATATGTTTTCGCATTAATTTTTTTATACAATGGCTGAAACATTTAGTTGATCAGATCTTTAAGCACTTTACATATTACTCCTTTACATAAAGATTGATTCTGAGAACAAAATCTAATTTTTAATATTATTCGTTTGCTCGGATAATATATTTAATTGAAATAATATACGAGCAATGTCAGTTACAATGATTATAGAGAACAAAATTTTTTTCGCATACAATTAATTGCGAAAGCAATTAATACTATACTATACGTGTAAAAAAAATTAATTTAGTAAAAAAATTTATTAATGATTGGATTTTACCAATACTTAAAAAAAATAATCGCTTCACTTAATTTTTTCCACTGGTATTTGCTATAATTCAAATTCTGAAAAATGCTGCTGAATATCTTTAATGCTCGTAGGGGGGTGTACGTTATTCGCTATCTTGGACCCGACCTCTCATATTTCCAATAGCCATCACACATCAACAAATTAAGAAACTTTTATTCCTGCCCTCCGGCCGAGAAGCACCAACTACCCAGATGCTATGAGAAAAGTTGTTGCTTTTAGACGCTGATGAGTAGGAAAGTCGTATACGCATCATATATGGCAGGGAGTAAAATAGCCTCAGATCACCAGGTTCCTATCAATATTCTAGTGATCTGGGCTGTTCTTTACTTTCCCTGTCTAAGTGCGAAATATATTATTACTTTTTATTTTAATTGAATAAACAAGCCTAAATTATGTTTACTATCTGATTAAAACTATACTTGAGATTTTTTTTTTTTAATATTTTTGAAAAGATATTTTAAAGTAAGCGTGAGGTTGTATCTTAAGATAAAGTAAAGTTAGTTGCTGTAGTAACAAATTTATAACAAAACTACGTATAGTAATAAGTGAACGCAACCTGGTCCAAACGAAAACAAAAAAGATTACAGAAAAACGGTTGAAAAATTAACATAAAGACCCCTTCCATGCAAGAATTTGATAATATTTGAAATAAGTAAATTTACGTTATAGATATAAAAAGTTTGAGAAGTAAACAAATTACTAATGTACTACGTAAACTCTATCAAATATTAATAAAGTAGTTAAAAAAAGAAGAAAAAAAAAATATATATATATATGTATGTATGTATGTATTTTAATTATAGTTGTTTTAAAAAAACCACAATATTTTTTTTAACAGTTCTCAGAAAAAAAGTTTTTTAAATATTGATTTGCTTGGCATGGATTACAGGTGTTAGATAATTATATACTAATCCGCTCATTACTCAGTTTTATTTATCAATGAAAGAATTATACTTGAAATCATCTGTATGCTATTATGACTATAACACATACTTTATTGAATATTTTTTATATGGTCGTTTAAATCTTTAATTTTCTCTCGATATTACTAGGTACACAAACGGTACCTTTTATCTATAAAATCCTGACATGAAAGTTTTATAAACAATATAATTAAAAAAATCTGCAAAAATTATGGAATATTTTATGTTGAAATAGGGGAAGATGGGGTATTTTGTGAACAGGGTAAAATGAGAATTCAAGGATAAATCTAGAACAAAAAGAGATAACCGAACCAAACTTGGGGGACTTGTTTAAGGTGTCAAAAGGAACTAATTTCCCAAGAATTGGCTTATTTGCTGCTAAACTCAATTTTTAAACAATATTTTTCATTTTTTGTTTTTTTAAAAATTTTTATTAAATCGCTAACGAAAGCTCTCACGTTTTAAAAGAGCTCATTCAAGTTGCGCACTATAAATTACCTTAAACTACAATTTCTAACGAACATTTTGCGCCCCCGACGGTTTCTCTAGCTTTATTCTTTTCTAAGATATCTACATTTTGAGTAATGTGCTATATACCAAAACTCAATGTTAAAGACAGGCAATTAAAAATGTTTTTGAAGAAAAAAAGGTGAATTTCAAAAGGGTGTATCTCGAAAACCATTGCTTCAAAAAACATCAGCGGGGACTTAAATTCTTTTTTAGAGAGTGTAGTTTAAAGATACAAAGAAGATTTATGCTTGGCATTTGATGTTGCGCCTTAATTCAGTGATTCTGGTTTTACCCCGCATAATTCTGGTTTTACACCACCAAGCGGGGTAAAACCAGAAAAAAAGCGTTTTTACATATTTTAGGATTAAAATTGAACAATCACATATAGCTAATCGGGACAAAGTGGATTTTGTAGCTAACAGCCTACCGATTAAAGCTTTTTTTTGTCCGAAATAAAAATATTAAAAAATAAAAAAGTTACAGGCAAAAACAAACCACTTTTCTCAAAATACCCCATCTTCCCCCATAGGTTTTAAAGATTAATTATAAAGTAAATTATTTATAGTACATTAAATTGTGATATTTTATGATACACAAAAGTTTAATCATTGTAAAGAAATTACAATATATAGTAATAAAATTAACTAAAAATTAGTATTTTGAAGAAATAAATTAATACAGTATAATAAATAAAATTACCTAACGTAAACGATTATGGAAAATTTAAGAATATTATTTTTAAACAAAGTTATTTTTGCAAAAATTTTACATTGCGTATTCTTATCTTAGAAGCAAAAAATTATTAAATTCAACTGGTATTGTATTATTACCAGAACACCTTTTTTTCAAAATTGCGTATATGAAAAATGTATATTTAATGGTCATATCAAATATTAACCTACGCAAAAGATTTACATAGCTGAGATAGTGATCTATAGATAATAATAAAAAGTGACAGTTGTTTACTTAAAATCCAGCTATACATTAAAAAAGTTTTTAATTGATAAAATTAAAATCTTATGAATGATTTTATATCCAAAAAAATTTCTTTGGTATGGCAAACAATGATTCAAATGGAATCATATCGATTATCTTTTTTAATGCGGAATAATAATAGTAAAAGATAAAAATATTAATTCAGCTCATATGAAATTCATAAGAATACTTACACTACAAAATAGCTTGTTCAGTGCCTTTATATTTCAGTTAAAATTTTGTAACTCAAGTATAACTACGACTTAGTTTATTTTTCAGAAAGTCTGGATGACTTGCAGTGAGTAAAAGATCTGTTCGATTTATTAATATAATAAATAAAATTAATAAAATAAACATATTTCAGACAAGTTAAAACTATCAGAGTTTTAAAAAGTTAAATACATATTTAGAATATTTTATGATATATAATAAGTACATGAGAGATATTAAAAAAATTAATGATAAATTGATTTAAAGGCACTTTAAATTTTTTGTTTTTCTAAAAAAATCTATTAATAGCGATTTTTAAAATAATAAAATAATTATTTGTATCCTATTAATTAATAGAAATTAATGAACTTTTTGTAATTTACCTATTACATATTTCTGATAAATAATTGTCTTATCCAAATTACAGATATGTGGCAAATTTTTTTATTAGCTGTTTTAACAGCAGCAAGTTGTGAAAATATAAAATTTTCACCTCGATTTGTTTGGTCAACCATTGATTACGCATTTCCAAATGATTCCATCAAGCAAAGTTTCGCGAAACTCAATAAATATATTCCAGAAAGTAACATACCAATTGGTATTAGCTTATGGAAGGACAAAATGTTTGTAACCGTACCTAAATGGAGACAAGGAGTTGTATCAACCTTGAATTACATCTCATTGTCTGCTCAATCAAATGGTAATTTAATTTAAATATTAAAAATCAATGTAGTAACGTATTTCAATAAATTCTTTCATGTTTAAAAAAAAAATATTGTATCAAACAGATTCGGTACTCACGCCGTATCCAGATTGGCCTTACGACAGTGAATTTTCGCCAAATGGTAATCGAATAATTAGTGCCTTGCATGCAAGGCCTGATGTTTGCGATCGTCTTTGGCTGATAGACGTTGGAATTGAAAACTTATTAGAAAGACAAGTTGAATTAAGCCCACCAAGTGTCATAGTAATAGATTTAAAAACAAATAAGGTAAGTGATTGTTTTCTAAATTGGAACTCATCTAAAATTTTTTTTTCAATAAATTTAATTGTAAGTTTGAATTATCAACTGCAGATCATTCGTAATCATACGTTAACGAAACCGTTGCATAAAGATCGAACATTTTTTGCTGATTTCATCGTTGACGTTGATGAAAAATCTTGTGACGACGCTCACACTTATATATCCGATCCTCTTGATCACGGCTTGACTGTTTATAGTTGGAAAACAGATCAGTCTTGGAGATTTGATCATGCTTCTTTTGGTCCAGATCCTAAAGGAAGTAAGACATTGCATATTTTCTTATTTTTGTTTTTTTTTCTTCGAAAATTTTTTTCTATTTTTTTTTGTACATCTGCGTTACAAGCCATAATAATATAAAACCATTTGTATAAGATTGTAAAAAAAATATGTGTATTACAAGATTTTTTTATCTTTTTCAATTGATCAGGTGATTTCAATGTTACGGGAGTAAACTTCCATTGGCGCGATGGTATATTGAGTTTAGCTTTATCACCGCCCAAGGCGGATGGATCAAAAACCTTGTATTACCACGCTGTTGCATCATTTGACGAATACGCGGTATCAACATCTGTTCTCAAAAATAAAAATAACTCGGAAGTTGATTATTATTATTGGTTCAACCTAGTAGGCAATAGAGGAGTAAAATCTCAGGCTCTTACGGCTCACATGAATACAGAAAGTGGTATTCTTTTCTTCCCATTGATCAATCAACATGGCATTGCATGTTGGAACATTGAAAAGCCGATAGAAACTAATATGCGTAAGTATCTCTATGTCGTGGTGATTGAAAGTGCACTATTAATTATACAGATTATTTGAAAGTCCTTTTTTATAGCAAGTAAAAAAAGTACCTTTTTCATAGCAATTATAAAATTAAAAATTAATAGTTAAAAACAAGAATAATTTAAACTTAAAAAACTATGTTTTAAGCCTACAAAAATTGCTTTTTTTAGATTTTGTCTGTTTATTTTTGTTTTTTAAAATTAATGGATTTTTTTTTAATTTATAAATTTAGAAATATAATCTTTTACTAATAAAACTTGATTTTTTTTTTTTTTAGAAATTATTACTCAAGACTATGAAAAATTGGCATTTCTAAGTGATCTAGCAGTTGATCACAGAGTGGATGATAGGCTATACGCGTTAGCAAGCAACTTCCCGAAATACATATACAAACAAATTGGCCCAAATGATCAATTTATCGTGTACACTGAAAAATTAAGTAAATTAACAGCTGCATGTTCATAAATTTTGACAATTTGTAATATTGATTTTAATTTCAAATAAGAAACAATAAAAAATGAAGTAAATTTATAAAATCAAGTGTATTTTATTCTAATTTTATATCTAAATAACCTTTTACACGTAGTTAACTACAAATATTGAGATTTATAATAAGTTTCAATGCAATTTTATAATTCTTATACATCTTTCATGATTATATTTATAAATAAAGTTTTTATTTTGTATTGTCAGAATTCCAGTAACACAGTAAACAAAATAACAAAATAACATAATAACTAAATGCTTAGTTAATGAACGCGAGGTAAAATTTTGAATTATTAAAAACATATTTCTTTATTTTAAATAATATTTAAAGTTCGTAGTCTTTCTAATTGATATTTTAATTTCTAAATCTAATTTTATTATGATCAAATAAAGAAAAAATAAAAAAAATAATAAATCAACAAAAATTTTCATTTTGAAACGACATTTATTGATAAATTATTAAAAAAATATGCTTGTTACTGTTAAGGGGAATGGTTAAGTCGGTAACACGACTTAATCGTGTTTAAAAATTATTTTAATAAAAATAACGTAAAATTCAGCAAAACCAAAGTTCATTATGCATTTCGTCAGAACATTATTTTTTATCGAAGCATTTTGGAATACTTTAAAGCAAAAATTTTTTAAAATGCCGATAATATTTATGAATTTAAATTTTTTTAATTGAGGAGGTTTTGAATCTTTGAATACAGTTTTTAGACAATAGATCGTGAAGATGGAATCTTTTTGATAGATATAAAAGTTAATTCATAATAATTAGTTCAACTTCGTTTCAAGGTTACAGATAACGTTTCTTCATTTGTATGAACATATTTTAATAACTTTTCATTTCCTTTTGTTCAAGATATGTACACTTAACTCTACAATTCATATGTTAAATTTCAAACGTATTCAACTTCAAGTAATGTAAATTATGTAAATGTTTAATTCTTGGAAACTATTTAACATTTTTCATAAAAAAACATTTATTAAGAAAATACATTGAAAAGATTTATGGATTCACAGATTATATACTAATACCATAGCAATAAGCTGTTATGTTAATTCTAGAAATCTCAAGTCAACTGATTTTCGAGTAATTTCTCTCCAAATAATATAATTTTTTAACCAAGGTCAATTAAAATGTTATCATATTTTTTTAAAAAAAAAAATTCTTTTAAGATAATAATAAAAATAATTTTATTAAAAAAAAAAAAATTATTTCAAAAATTAAAATCTGTGCCTCGTCATTTCTGTTATCCCTTATTATAGTCTGACAACCGTAAACGCTTGATAATTGCAATAAAGAAACTATACCCTTAGGCAGACGAAACCATCCACTTGACTGAGGCACGTACACGTGTATTAAAAGTTATCCTGTCTTATATATACGTACATACATAGATAGACTTGAAGCTATGAGAAAGAAAGAAATAGAATGCATCATTTAAGGGCTCGTCTTGAAGCTCTCGCCTAACAATGGCAAATCTATCGGTACAGAAGGGCCAACCTCCTTCACTCTCTCAAAAGAATCCATCATATCCGCTCGACCGTACGTAATTTGTGCGCATACCACCACCACTACCACTATACCATTATAGTTTCTTTTGTATTTCCCTCATCCTCCTCACATATCTCCTCCTCCCCCCCCCCCTAACTTCGATCATTTGAGACCAATCCGCACAAATGACGCGGAAGTTCGCGCGGATCGACACAACGAGCATCGTGTATAGCACACACGCACATACATACGATTCTGTGTCTTTCTCTTTCTGATAGAGAAGACAATTAGCCGAATGAAAATGTAACACGAGACTGCACGTGACTTTTGTTGAGCTTCCGCGTGTCTATGTGACTTGGGTCTCTCTCTCCCTCTCTCTCTATATATATAAGCAAGCAAATACACATATAGTCGCCTCTTTGGTTTTTTTCTCTTCTAGTGAGTGTCACTTTGTCAACGCGTTGAGAGCTCCTCTTTCTCTCTTATATGCGAGCGCGTCGAGTGGTGGTCCTCAAGAGGCGTCACGCATAGAAGAAGTTCCGAATCTGTCCCTTTCTTTTTTTCTTTCTATTTCTCTTTACGTATATATACATCCCGCCGGTAGCAACAGCCGCTATACTATATTATATGCGTGGTACAGCGGCTTTTAATTGCCTTTTCTTGAGGCTTCGTCGTTTTTCGAGGTCTGACCCTTAAAATGAAATGTCAGCTCCTCTCTATCTCTCTTTTCTGTGTGCATTTATGAAAATTCAAAAGTTTCTCTTTATTTTTTTTACCAAGTGTAGATGTGCGCTCAAGGCTTCTTTTTATATTATTTTACTTTTAGACGCCGACAAGCTATGCTTCGTATATAAGCATCTTGAGTGCGCGTGCACTCAGCCAAACGCGCGCGACGCAACAAAGATAAAAAAATTTTAATTTTATTTATTTTTTTTTTTTTTATTACCCATGTCTTTGGAAATTTTATAATTATTGATTCTTTTTGTATATATTAATTTGTCACTTGACACGTGGATGAAAAAATTGCGATTTTGCTTTTAAAAATTCATATTTTGTTTTAAATTTTATTATTCTAATTAATTGATAAGATTATTAATAAGTAGATTAACTATATATACGTATAAAAATTTTATGAATACAAAAATTTTTTAAAACATTCTGACAGTCTTAAAAAATATAAATTGCACTTTATAATAGTATTGTTTAAGACAATTAAGCATGATTATAGCAATTAAGCATGATATAAGTCAATTTTTATTAATTACCAAAACACGTAATTTTACATAATTCATTTGAAAATTTCTAAAATTATTTGGTGATAAATTACAAGATAAATATTAGTATGATTAATTTAGCCTTACTGAGAATTCAAAGTTGTTAAAAATTTAAATTGTTTATTACTTTACATTGATTGACTACATATTAACATAATATACATAGTACTTTCTAAGAATTTTCAAAAGATAAATATTAACTTTCGTACTTTCATAAAATTTTATAAAATTTTGTAATATTTTTAGAATTAAAAATAAATCTAAAATTCAATATCTTTTATTCGTTATAGATATTAATATTATTTACAATCACAATTTTTTAAAGATTTTTACAACAATTTTTTTCACACGAGAAATTTTAATTTACGATACTTACCTAATTTTTATGTAAAAATGAATAATTGATAACATTTGCTCAAAAATACAGTCGTCTACTGTTTTCTTGAAATTTAAAAATATTTTAGAAATTTTTGTTTTTTTATTTTAAGATTAACGTAGGAAAAAGAGTAAATTTTTAATGTCTTTAAATTTTTATTTTGAATCAGTTTGATTTAATTAATAATTAATAATTTTTTGATTGAATATTATTTCACAATCACGATCATATTATCGGAATAAGATGGATAAGAAAAATAATTTTTTTTTTCAATTTTTGCAATGCATTTTGAAAGTAAATTATTAAAAGAAATTATAAATATTTTTTCATAATTATATCATTTTCTCTCGAAATGAATATAAAAATTGTTCATGAAAAATTCAACAATTATATTTAAACCATAAAACGCTTTCATCACTATTATTAAAAATTACTACGACGATTGCCAAGCAAAGAAGGGTGACATAAACACTTTAGATCTCATTATCCGGTGCTACGCCTTTTTTCCTTCTGCCAGAGTTAGCAGTCGTATAGTAGCAGCTTTCAAAGAAGTACAGATGGTCAAAATTGGATATAGTTCAGTTCATTTCGTTCCCAATCGATGTCAGCTCCAGAGACGAGTGTGGGAATTTTCTCTTCTATAATTGCTCTTCACCCGTAATTGCGACAAAAACTCAAGTGTGGTTACAAGTCTAACAATTTCTATTTCTATCTCTATATATATAAAAAAAAATAATTAATTATTACTTTTTTCTTGTTGATTCATATTTCAAAGTCTGAAATACAAAAAAAAAAATTTCTTTTTCTTTCTCTGAATAACAGATTTTAAATCTGTTACCGTGGCACATATTATTAATCACTTTAGAAATTGAACGAGTTAAAAAGAATGTGCCTATCTTACTTGTTAAACAGTAAAAAAAGAAATGACAAATTGGTTCTTTGACCTTTTTTTTCCCAAAAAAACACATGTGCTCTGTGTGCGAAATAATAACGCAATAGTTACGAAAAAATGATCAAAAATATACATCCTACACGAAAAAAAAGAAAATAAAAAATTCATATTTAAATCCCAGCCACAAATTGTTCCATCTACTCTATTACCCTCTTCCCCGTTCCCCTATTCAAAAGTAAAACAATCCCAGACTATCCTTGTCACAATATAATTCACTTTCCTAACTACACCCTTACCTTCTTTTTCTCTTCTATTTTTACATACACACTTAGAAAAGGTAAACCTTCCTCTTTCAGCCTTTACCTTTTACATCCACCTCTTTAAATTCCATAGCAAAAAAGGTTGCACAAGCTTGGCACCACGAGCTTTTCTACAACGCATATACACGTAGTAGAGAAACGCTTAAATATAAGTAAGCATGACCATGCCAGTCCTACACTTGGCACGTATAAGCATATACACCTACGTTTCCATACAAAGTGATACATGGATTAAAACGCGGTGCTTTTCCGAACTAATTACATGCTGCAGTACGTAGCTACTAGGGCTGAGACCGCTATTCGGATTTTCTGACTATCCGAATAATCAAATATCCGTATCCGTGTAAAAAAATCCGGATAATCGGATAATATTCAAATAACCAGACATTATCCGAATAGATATTCGGAGATTTTTAAAAAAAAATGTAACTAAAATTTCATTTACTTTCAAAAAATATTCTATTATCCAGACGGATAACCGGATAGTGATGTTGTATATCCGATATTCGGATAACGGACATCCGACGGATGAAATTCTCGGATATCCGGATTTTTTGATCCGGATAGTTGAAGCTCTACTAGCTACAAGGATAATTTTCTAGTATGCTCATTATTCTTTTTCCACTCTTACTATCCCATTTTTTTTTTTTTTTTTTATATGCATGCTACTCTTTTATAAACGCTGTGTGTGGATATGTATAATGCCACTGATTATATCTTTCGCGCGTGCTTTTGCACAGGGTTGCTACAGCTGAGCCTACTCGTCTGTATAGGATCTTGTGTATATATCCCCTTTTTTCTTTCTTACCCTTGACTCATCAAGGAAACTCGAACGAATGAGAATGAAAGAAATAAAGAAAGAAAGAGAAAAAGAGATAAGTGCGCCTGCGAGAGTCCATTTAACGGAACATCTGTTATTTTCAGGCGTCATCCTCCACCTATACTCTTCCTCCATCTTCTCATCTTATATACGACTTTGTCTCTCTTTTTCTGCTTTTCTTCATCGCCATCATGTCTCATCTCTACTAGCTACTGCTGCTGCTGCTCTTTTACTTGAAAGAAGATAAAAAAGAAGAAGAAGAAGAACAGCAACAACAGCAGAGTACCCAGAAGAAAATGAGTGGTTGGAAAATAAAAAAAAAAAAAATAATAAAAAAGCGTGCCACGGTTTTTCCTGGTGATGGGCGTGTGTATGAGCTACTACACTCTATATAGGTATACCTATATAAAGTGTACGTCAGTCGGTGAATGCCATATCGTGTCATTTGTGGCTATAGATATATCTATATGCATGTATGTGTGAAAAGAGAGAATAACCAAAACGAACCGTGGATTATTTAGGTGCCAGTGTGTATGTAGAGGTATGTATATTTGGGTGAGTGTGTGTATTCTCTTCTTTTTTTTTTTTTTTTTTTTTTTTTT